>CATKHJ010190447.1:0-11994 GCA_949750685.1 Vernicia montana
AAAAATATTGTCTGGTACAGAAAGTTCGGTCAGGGTTGAAAAAGTGATATCAGTCTGTATTTGAAGAAAATAAATAGTTTACCTTCGGGGGCGCTGCCCCCTTGACCCATGCCCGCTAACCGGCTAGCGGGACCGCCGTACCGGCTCTGCGTAGTGCACAAAACTTAGCAGGTGTTAAACTGCGGCAGTATTTTAGGGGTGCAAAATTGAGGGTTCACAAGGGTAGGGGTAGGGACTTTGATAATTTTATAAACAGGGATTATAAAATTTAAAAATATAAGATTTTTTTTTTTGTGTGTGGAAAAAAGGCTTTAGTGAAGATTTCAGAGTCTTCATCAAACCCTAACAAATTGTACTTTCACTATAATACTTGTGGTTACTATATATTTTGGAGTCCATATGAGTTTGAGTTTAATACACAACTTAGGGAAAATATTTTAGAGGCCAACAACAAATCTTTGATCATTAATTTGCATAAGGATCAATCTGTGTCACTGACAATAATTTGTTTGTTATGTTTAATTTTTGTATTTCTTTTTTTTTTTTTTAATATTGTTAGTTAGTTTGAAATGAATTAATGAATTTGTGTCTTGTGTAGATGTATTTGACTATTTGTGTCATTGTGAATTAAATTTTTTTTCTAATTTGTTCAAATTTTATGATGTAACAAAGTTTTACCTTTTTATCAATAATGGTTAATCAAAACAAGTCCAAAGGGTCTAAGACACCCCCAAACCCCTCCAAACCCAAAGAAATTTAAAGTATATATCTTCAACACATAGCATATCTGCTAATGCACCTACACCCCACCCTTTAATTCACCAAACACAGCAAGAACAAGTTACTCCTAGCGAATGTGCATCTGTTGACCATCAAAGTGCTCCAAATCCAAATGTTGAAGCCACACAACCTGCAACCTCTAAATATTAGTTAATAAGGACTAGTAATAAATGAAGTAGGGAAATAATAAGTGAGGTTTGGGCTCATTTTCATACGTTGTATGATGATAAGGGTGTAGAAACTGGTAGGGCAGTTTGCATTTGGTATAATAAGAATTATTAAGGGAAGAGTGAGCAGGGTACTAACGACTTGAGGAAACACTTGAGAGAAAATTGTAAAAAAATACCCCCACAAATAAAACAATATTTTAGGGAAGCTTTTAAAGGAAAGGATATTTCACAGTCACAACAGACTATATCTTTCCCTAAAGCTAGTGATGAGGACAAAACAATTTGGTGTTTAACCAAGAAAGGGGTAGGTTAGCCTTGGTGAGAATAATAATCAAAGATGAACTAGCTTTTAAGTTTGTATATAGAGAAGGTTTACAAGAATTCATGGCCAAAATTTATCCTCAATTTGTAATTCCTAGTAGTTTTATAATAGCTAGGGATTGTTATAAAATGTTTGTATATAATATCCTAAACTTCTTGTTAATTGTACATTCCAAGTTGTTTCTTAAGTATATGTAAAGTTTACAATTTTAAGAAGTTATATCAAGGAATAAGGTAACTTTCGTTACTTATTCAAAGCGGGCATTACGCTTAAGGTCACGCTTGTTACTTGTTTATGAACGGGCGTTCCTATAAATTGTAATTTATAGAAATTCATACAGAGAGCAATACGATCGTTATAAGTTGTTAACACTCGTTATGATTTGTTCACATTCGTTAACCAATTAGAACGAGCGTTATTGAATTTTAGAATTTCAGACAGAGAGTAAAATAACGTATGTTACTATTTTATCAAACATGAACAGTAAGTCAGTTTTAAAAGGATAAATATGAGTTTTCTCTTATTTTAAACATGTTTATCTGTACCAAAAAGAGCCATATCAGTTTAAAAATTGCTAGCAACTACCTTTTGTAAGACCTTAAAACCTCCATAGTCATTCTTACACCATCACACAAGAGATTTAATTTAAAGGGGTAAGCTCACGTTTCTTTACTTTCCTCCATAGAAACTCAATTGAAAGGGGTAAGCTCATGTTTAGAATTGCTTACTTGATTTAAGATAGGCATAAGTATTAAATACATTTTATTTTTATGCTTGATGGTGTATATAGCACCTAGGAGGAATCAAGATAGAGATGATGTTGATAATAACCTCCACTTTTGCTTGATGTGAGAGGAGTGCTCAAAGAATATATAGTTCTTTTGTTAAGGTGAGTAGAAAATATACTATTATGTTTGTATTTTGATTTTTAAGGCTTATAAAACCTATATTCATGCTTTAATTATCAAATTCATGATCTACCATATACTATTCACTATGTTTAATTCTTGAAGCAAGTTGAATCATGTTATGTAAGCATATTCATGTTACCATGATAAACAAGAACCTTAATTTTCTTGCTTACAAGCTTGCTAATTTTAAAATAGAAATCCCTGACTGATGTGGGTAAGACATCATATTGTGTGCACACAGGTACTTGCGGATAGAGTATATTATCCGGAACCTAACTATGAGGAGTTTCATATGTCATAGACTTTGGGCCTGATCAGCTTCATGTATTTATTGGAGTATTTCTTGCAAGGAAGCCTATGCTCCGAGCATGCCAAAATATGTGCCTCTGCTCTTGTATCATGTTCATGCTATGATTTCTATTAACCTCATGATTTGATACCAAGATACTTGTATGCCATGTTCCATTTGTTACCATGAATTCCTTGTATATGATGTTTTATGATTGAAATTATGCCAAGATATATGTAACTAAGAACCATTCTTATGAGCTAACCTTGAAATACCTAGCCTTCACAAGTATGGTAGTATATTCTCTACTCACTGAGCTATCTCACAAGTTTATGTTGACTGTTTTTCAGGAGAGCAGTAGCTTACTCAAATCGGTTCCTTAGGGTTCATTCTTCTTTGGGAACCCATTTTGATTAATGTAAAGCTCAAAGCTTAAATGTTCATTTTGAGTTATTTTAGAAGCTCAATGGGTGTCAATGGTTTTAATGGACATTATGTATGTTATAAAAGTAAATTGATGATGATTGTATATGTATCAAGGTTATTATAAATATTGATCATTAATGTGAAATCAAGGTATGTTATGATGTTATGTTATGCATGTTGTGATCTTTGGGCTTATGTTTGTTTATGGTTTAGTTGCATTGATACTATTTTGGATTGTTAGCAAGTATGGGTTCTATCGGAGTTCGGTGACCTTATATTTACCTATATCTTAGGATTGTCAGAACTGCGGAGTTGGATTGTGACAAAGTTGGTTTCAAAACATAAGTTTAAGTCTAAAATAGACTATATGAGTTATAGGACATATGTAACACCATAGAGCATAGGGATATTCTTTCATGTCATTTGGAGTCATATTTTATATGTAGATTAACGTTATCCGTTATATGTTAAACATTTTCATATATGTTTATCATGTAGATGCCACCTAGAGGAAAACTGAGAGGACGACCTAGACGGGGACCACCTCATCTCGGAAGGAGAGTGGCATCTAATGTAGCCTCTATTGCTGTCTCAGTACGTGAGGAATCTATAAAACCACATAGAGCTCGACACCGGGTACAAATGGAGGATGAGCATGTTTCTTCTAAAAATGTAGATGACATGAGACATGTGCTTAGGGAGTTGGGTCAAGAGATTCGTGAGCTTAGGCAAGCTAGATAGCAGCAACCTGAGATTGCTCCACCACCTATCCTAGCTTATGCACCGGTACCTAGTCACATGGCTAGAAGGGTACTTGATGATGGTGGTGTTACCATGTATAATTTCTTGAAAATGGGATTACCAAATTTTCATGGTGAGGAAGGTAATGAGCCACACAGATTTATGGAGGAGGTTGATAAGGTAGTGAGGAGATTACTATGTTCCGATGCTAGATCCATCGAGTTAGTTGGTTTGCTACTAAAGGATAATGTATGGGACTAGTTTCAAACATATTAAGAATCAATTATATGGTAATGATTCACCTACTTGAGAGCAATTTAAGCAAGATATGGTGGACGAATTCTTGTTAGAGGGGGAAAAAAAGAATAAGATAGCTCAATTTGAGAGGTTTAAATAGAAAGGTATGACCGTATCAGAGTATGTCAAAGAATTCAACTGATTGAGCAAGTTTGCTTAAGATATTGTTCCTACTGAGACGACCAGGATCAAAAGATTTAGGAGGGGATTGATTACTCCTTTGCACAATGCTTTATATGCCACTGAATTTCCCTCTTTGTCTAAGTTGATTGACAAAGCTAAACAAATAAAAACAAAACACAGGGAAGAAAGATAAGAGAGAGATCAGAAGGCAAAGAACAATGCTAAAGGCCAGAGTAGCTATATTCAAAGGAGAGGAAGTAGTTCACATACGAGAGGAACTAAATATACAACCTCAATTATAAGCCAAAGTCATCCTCGAGGAGGAGGACATGGTCGAGGAAATACCATGAGTACTTTAGTAGCTTCTACTCTAGGAACCATAAGTGCACCTAAACCAATATAACAGAGTTACACTTATCCTATTGTTCCACTTATAGGAAGAGATACTAGGGGAGATGCATGTTTTCCATGGGGGTATGCTTCAAGTGTGGTCAATCAGACCACTTTATCAAAGATTGTCTTTTATGGGGAGAGTAGTAGAGTGTGCGCACTGCTTCACAACCTATAGTACAAATGAGTAGGATTGATACTAGAGGTATAGGAGGCAGAGGCAGAGGTCAGGGATAGGCTCAGGGGCTAAGCCAAGTATCATAAGGTAAAGGGCGAAGCATAGTGTTTGCCCTTAACTAGTAAGAGGCATGAACATCCAACACTATAGTGACAGGTATCATATCTATTCATACTGTACAAGCAAGAGTCTTATTGAATTTTGGTGCTACCCATTCATTTGTGTCCTCATGTTTTGCTAAGAAATTGGCTAAGGATCGAAAGCTTATGAATATTCCTATAGCTATCACTACACCTTTAGGTGAAACCATAAATGTACAACATGTGTATGCAACATGCATGGTGGAAATAGAGGATAGAAAGCTCCCTATAGACTTGATTGAATTAATAGTGCTAGATTTTGATGTGATCCTTGGTATGGATTGGTTATTTGATTATCATGCTACCATAGATTGCTATGGGAAGACAATAGAATTCAAGCCACAATGGTGAGATGAATTTATGTTTTAGGGTGATAAGAGTGAGATTCCTACTAATTTCATTTCAACTATTGGAGCTAGAAGACTTTTGAGAAAGGGATGCCAAGGATATTTAACATATGTCAGGGACACTAGAGAGACTCTTAGTGAGGTGCATCAGATACCTGTAGTTAGTGAATTTCCATGTGTTTTCAAAGGATTTATTAGGGTTGCCACCTGTGAGGGAAAAGTTCACCATTGAACTCCTTCCAGGTCCACAACTTATATTTATACCTCTTTATTCCATGGCACCAATAGAATTAAAGGAATTAAAAGTACAATTATAAGATTTGTTAGCCAATGAGTTCATTAGGTCAAGCAGTTCACTATGGGGTGCACCAGCACTATTTGTGAAGAAGAAAGATGGTTCTCTTCGATTATGCATTGACTATAGACACCGTAACAAGGTGATTATCAAGAACAAGTATTCTTTGCCCATGATAGATGACTTGTTTGATTAGTTACATGGAGCTAGTAATTTTCTCCAAAATTGATCTCAAGTCAAGCTATCATCAGCTCAGAATCTGAAGTAAGGATATATGCAAGACTGCCTTTAGAACCCGATATGACCATTATGAGTTTACAATGTTGCCATTTAGACTAATCAATGCTCCAGCTGCATTCATGGATTTGATGAATAGGGTATTTAAGCCATTTATGGATAAGTTTGTCATTATACTTATTGATGACATTCTTATTTATTCCAAAAGCTAAGAAGAGCATGAGGAATATTTGAGGTTGGTATTACAGACCTTGAGGAAGCATAAATTATATGCCAAATTTTCCAAGTGTGAGTTTTGGCTTAATAATGTATGTTTCCTAGGGCATGTTGTGGGCGAGGATGGTATTCAAGTGGATCCCAAAAAGATTGAGGTAGTGTCTAATTGTCTTAAACCTACTAATATGACAGAAATTTGTAGTTTTCTTTGTTTGGCTTGTTATTATAGGAGATTTGTCAAGGATTTCTCCAAAATAACTTCACCATTAACCAAATTAACTAGAAAGCAAGTGAAGTTTGAGTGGGATGATACTTATGAGTAGAGTTTTCAAAGGCTTAAGATTTGTCTCACTACAGCTTCAATACTTGCATTACCATCAAAATTGGGTGGATTTGCAATATATTATGACACTTCAAGGGTGAGACTTGGATGTGTCCTTATGCAGAATGGGAGGTGATTGCATATACATTAAAACAACTCAAGAAGCATGAACATAATTATCCCACACATGATCTGGAAATGACTGCAGTGATTTTTGCATTTAAGATTTGGAGGCACTATCTCTATGGTGAAAAATGTGAAATCTATACAGATCACAAGAGTCTACAATATATCTTGCAGCAAAGGGATCCTAATATTAGGCAAAGAAGATGGGTAAAGTTGCTTAAAGATTATGATTGTCAAATCCTATATCATTATGGTAAGGCTAATGTTGTAGCTAATACATTGAGTATGAAGTCTATGGGGAGTTTAGATCACATTTCACTGCAGAAGAGATCACTGTTAAAAGAGTTAAAGGAGTAATTCAACATAGGAGTTCAACTTGAGATTTCTAAATCTTAAGTGTTGATTGCACACTTTCAAGTGAAACCTAAGTTGATTGATGAGATAAAGGCAACACAAGACCAAGATCCTCCATTTGTCAAGCTAAAAGAGGAAGTTTATGCAAGTCAAGCATCCAGTTTTGAGTTAAAGGATGGTGTATTGAAGTTTGGGCATAGGTTGTGTGTGCCTAATGGAGATAGACTTAAGGAGAGAATTCTGAAAGAGACACACCATGCTCCCTATAATGTCCACCTAGGCAAAATTAAGATGTACCATGATGTGAAAAGTTGTTATTAGTGGCCTGGAATGAAGAAAGACATTGCTAGGTTTATACCTTCATGCTTGACATGTCAACAAGTCAAGTTTGAACACCAAGAGCCTTCAAGTCTATCGCAAGAGATTAAACTACCAAAATGGAAGTGGGAACGCATTACAATGGACTTTGCAGGAGGCTTGCCAAGAACTTCTAGGGGCTATGACTCAATTTAGGTAATTGTTAATAGATTGACCAAGTCAATCCATTTCTTGGAAGTGAAGACCACTTACTCAGTAGCACAATATACACATATCTATCTAGATAAGATTGTGAGTTTGCATGGTGTACTAATGTCCATTATTTCTGATAGAAGTCCACAATTCACCTCTAGATTTTGGCAGAAATTGCAAGAGGCATTGAGTACACAATTGGATTTTAGTACAACCTTCCATCCATAGACTGATGGACAATCAGAGAGGACCATACATACATTAGAGGACTTGCTCTGGATGTGTGTGCTTAATTTCGGTGGTAGTTGGGACAAGTATCTACCTATGATAGAGTTTGCTTATAATAATAGTTACTACTCCACCATAAGTATGGCACTTTATAAAGCCTTGTATGGAAGAAAATATAGGTCACCTGTATGTTGGATGGAAATGGGGAATAAGCATATAGAGGGACCATATTTAATCAAGGAGATGATGGAAAAAGTGCCAATGATAAAGGAAAGGTTGAAGACTGCCTTCAACCAATAGAAGAGCTATGCATATCCAAAAAGGAAATACGTACACTTTTTAGTAGGAGATCATGTGTTTCTTGAAATTTCTCCTATGAAAGGTGTAATGAGATTTAGTAAGAAGGGAAAACTTTCTCCAAGGTATATTGGGCCATTTGAGATATTTGATAGAGTTGGTAATGTTTCATATTGACTAGTTCTATCACCGAGTTTAGCCCATGTATACCCAGTATTCCATGTCTTGATGTTACGGAAGTACCTATCAGATCCATACCATTTTCTTCAACCTCAAGCAGTAGAGGCAGATAAAGACTTTTCCTATGAAGAATTTCCAATGGCCATTGTTGATAGGCAAGTGAAGAAGCTAAGGAACAAGGAGATTGCCATGGTGAAAGTCCAATGGCTGAACCATAATATAGAAGAGTATACTTGGGAGAGTGAAAAAAGACATGAAACTTAGATATCCCCATCTTTTTCAAGTATAAGTTATGTAAATTCTCTATCTTTTAAAATTCGAGGACGGATTTTTAATAAGGAGGAGAGAATGTAATATCCTAAAGTTCTTGTTAATTATATATTCAAAGTTGTTTCTTAAGTATATGTAAAGTTTGCAATTTTAAGAAGTTATACCAAGGAATAAGGTAACTTTCGTTACTCATTCGGAATGGGCATTATGCTTAAGGTCACGCTTGTTACTTGTTTATGAACGGGCGTTCCTATAAATTGTAATTTATGAAAATTCATACAAAGAGCAACATGGCCGTTACAAGTTGTTAACGCCCGTTACAATTTGTTCACGGTCATGAAGTCACTTTCGTTAACCAATAGGAATGAGCGTTATTAAATTTTAGAATTTCAGATAGAGAGTAAAGTAACGTCCGTTACTATTATATCAGATGTGAACAGTAAGTCGGTTTTAAAAGGATAAATAAGAGTTTTCTCTTGTTTTAAACATGTTTATATATACCAAAAAGAGCCATATCAGTTAAAAATTGCTAGCAACTACCTTTCTTAAGACTTTAAAACCTCCATAGTCATTCTTACTCCATCACAAAAGAGATTTTAGTTAAAGATTTACCTTTAATCCTTTTTCTGCCATTAGAGGTTCAATTAACAAGGTATGTTTAGATTTTAAATTTTTGTACTTTCCTCCATCGAAACTCAACTGAAAGGGATAAGCTCATGTTTAGAATTGCTTACTTGATTTAAGCTAAGCATAAGTATAAAATATGTTTTATTTTTATGCTTGATGCTGAATATAGCACCTAGGAGGAATCAAGATGAAGATGATGTTGATAATGACCCCCACTTTTTGCTTGATGTGAGAGGATTGCTCAAAGAATAGATAGTTCTTTGTCAAGATGAGTAGAAAGTATACTACTATGTTTATATTTTGATTCCTTAAGGCTTATAAAACCTATATTCATGCTTTAATTATCAAATTCATGATCTACCATATACTATTCACTATGTTTAACTCTTGAAGAAAGTTCAATCATGTTATATTTCCTTACGCACATATTCATGTTACCATGATAAACAAGAACCTTAATTTTCTTTCTTACAAGCTTGCTAATTTTAAAACAGAAATCCTTGACTGATGTGGGTAAGAAATCATATTGTGTGCGCACGGGTACCCGCAAATAGAGTATATTATCCGGATCCCAGCTATGAAGAGTTTCATATGTCATAGCCTTAGGGCCTAATCAGCCTCATGTATTCATGGGAGTATTGCTTGCAAGGAAGCCTCTACTCCAAGCATGCCAAAATATGTGCCTCTGTTATTGTATCATGTTCATGCTATGATTTATGTTAACCTCATGATTTGATACCAAGATACTTGTATGCCATGTTCCATTTGTTACGATGAATTCCTTGTATATGATGTTTTATGATTTAAATTTATGCCAAGTTATATGTAACCAAGAACCATTCTTGTGAGCTAACCTTGAAACATCTAGCCTTCACAAGTATGGTAGTATATTCTCTACTCATTAAGTTATTTCACAAGTTTATGTTGACTGTTTTTCAGGAGAGCAGTAGCTTACTCGAGTTGATTCCTTAGGCTTCATTTTTCTTTAGGCACCCATTTTGATTAATGTATAGCTCAAATCTTAAGTGTTCATTTTGAATTATTTTAGAAGCTCCATGGGTGTCAATGGTACTAATAGACATTATGTATGTTATAAAAGTAAATTGATGATGATTGTATATGTATCAAGGTTATTGTAAATATTGATCATTAATATGAAATCAAGGTATGTTATGTTATGCATATTGTGATCCTTGGGCTTATGTTTGTTTATGGTTTAGTTGCATTGACACCATGTTGAATTGTTAGCAAGTATGGGTTCTATGGGAGTTCGGTAATCTTATGTTTACCCATATCCTAAGACTGTCATAATTGCGAAATTTGGTTATGACATTGAAGAAAAAAGAAAATTAAAAGTTTTGTTTTGTCCCGTTAATGTCAAAGGGCTTCTTTGACAACAGACACTTGGACAAGTGTCCAAAATCTGTCATACTTGTGCTTAACTGCACATTTATTGATAATCAATATCTTATGTAAAAAAGAATTTTGAATTTCACTGTAATTAAGAGTCATAAAAGGATTAACATAGGTAATGTTGTAGATGGTTGCATGGATGAGTGGGGACTAGGAAAATTCATGTTTATAATTGTGGACAATGCATTATCAAATGATACATTTGTCCAACAGCTTAAAAAAAAAAAAAAAGACTTTTGAAAAAGGATGCATTTCTTATGGGAGGTGCATGGTTTCATATGAGGAGAAAGATGGGCTTGAATATGTTTATGAGTCAATAGGTAAAGTCAGGGATGTTGTTAGATATATTAGAGGTAGTCCTTAAAGGGGAGGAACATTCAAAAAATGTTGTGAGATGCTAGGAATTAAAAGTAAGGCTTCTTTGACCCTAGATTGTCCTACAAGGTGGAATTCCACATATCTTATGTTGGAATTTGCCTTGGAGTATCAAAAAGCATTTGAAATGTTAAAGGGTGTTGATGCAAGGTTTATGACAAAATTAGGAGATTATATTCCTAGTGAAAAAAATTGGCAAAATGTTTTTATTTTAGCAAAATTTTTGAAAATTTTTTTTTGATGTGACAAAAAAGTTGTATGCTAGCCAATATTCAACATCAAAATGTATTTTCTTGAAATTCTTAAGATATTGAATGAATGTCAAGATAGTCAAGATAAAAAAATTAAAGAGAGAGGGAAACACATTAAGCTGAAATTTGATAAATATTGAGGTAGTCTAGACAAAATGAATGTGTTATTGTTTGTTTTTGTGGTGTTAGACCCAAGGTACAAGCTCAATTATCTTAGGGTAAAATACGATTTGTATTGTAACGCCTTAGTTTCTAACTAAGATTAATAATTGTTTTGATTTTTTCAAAAATTAAGATATTGAAAAAAAAAAATAACCTATGACTAAATATAAGTTTTAGTCAATCTTTAACCATTGAGCCAACTCTAAATTACTTTCCATTTTGTCTCTTTATATTAATTATTAATAATATTCATAAGTAAAAGTGTAGGTTAATCTCCAATTTTTTTTAATAGCCAAACGAATGAAATCCATAAATCTTTAACTCAGCATTTGCTCAACAATTTTTCCGCTCTTTCATTTAGTCCTTTCTTTTTAATCTATTTGTTGGATTTTCTCCAAATAATAATAATAATAATAATAATAATAATAATAACAATAATAATAATAATATGTAAGAGAAAAGTAAAGAAGAGTAGAGAAGTCTCTAGATTTGTAGAGACTTCTAATTAAGTTAAGTCAGTGAAGATGGTTAAAAAAAAAAAAAAGAGAGAAGAGCAGTAGACTTGTTTAAAAAGTGGAGAGAGGAAAAAGAAATAAATAAAGAGGGAGGGAGATAGCATGAAAAAGAGAAAGAAATGGGTAAAGAGAGAGAAAAATAGAAAGTATTATCCCCATAAAAGTTTTGATAATGCCTAAAACTTGGTTTCATTCTCTAACACTGTCACATCCCGTCCTTAGAGGTGTGACGGTCCTAGGGCATAGAAAGATATAAGGTCACATAAACCTATAGAACCCCTTAGCACTACACTAACTATCACATGGCAATAACATTCCCAAGATCGTAGCCCATAAACTCATTGACAATATAACACATATACTAATCATTAATCATGCATACTTAGCAGTTGCTCATGTGTAATCTATTTATAATTATAGGTCTCATACCATACTAGCATTCATAATAAATCCATCTATAGCAATTATAAAACTTAGAGTACTTAATAAAGTGGTTACAACC
>CATKHJ010190480.1:0-19304 GCA_949750685.1 Vernicia montana
TACATTGATTGAATAGACTTGGATAAGTGGAAAGTGCACTAAGTGTGAGTGTTTTCTATACTATTATGCATATGGACCATATTTCATTGTTCTTATTGATTGTTAAAGCCAATATTCATTGAGAACCTTATTGCTTCATGAATCTTGATTCTTGAATACATGATCCTAAATTGCATCCGAACTTGTTATTGAAATTGAACCTTACTTGAATTTAATATGATGCTTATTATCAAAATTATACATTGCTCTAGATTTCTAGAGAATCCTATTGATCCATTGTTCAC
The DNA here is from genome assembly GCA_949750685.1 of Vernicia montana. NCBI lineage: Eukaryota > Viridiplantae > Streptophyta > Magnoliopsida > Malpighiales > Euphorbiaceae > Vernicia > Vernicia montana. The sequence continues at coordinate 285 of CATKHJ010190480.1, forward strand.
ATGATTTTTCCTACTTGAATTGATATGCTAAAATTTGAATTGAACCTTTCATATTATTAATTGATCAATTTATAAGGTACCAAAAATGGTACATTATTATTGTTCCCAAAGGCAGAGATCCCTTTTTATGGTGTAGGGAACATCAGACTTTGTGTACAATGTATCAACTCTTGCTATGAGAGAATTGAACGCCTTAGCCATAAGGCCTAGCTAACCTTATGTTGTGGTGGTCCATAAGAAGAGCCCCTACCACCAGTTTAATGTTGATGAGTAGTGATGATAAATTTTGTGCTCATATAGTGTATACAGATTTCTGCTGAACCCTATTGCTATTGTTATTGCTAATGCTATCATTGTTATATATATATAAATTGACCCTTTGATCACATTGTGAAACCGTACCCATGTGTATGGTAGTATAGCATTCACTCATTAAGTTTTACTCACTCCCCCTTCCCATTTTTTTTTACAGGAAGATAGAAGTTGATCAAGTGAGCTCAAGTAATCATCTCCGCTTGTAGCTTGTGCTAGATGAGGAAGAATTTTGTTTTAAGCATATAATGTACAATATATGTGTATGTAAATATTGGTATAATTCTAGATGCTCCATAGATATTAAAGGTTATAGAGTGATAGTATATGGTGGAGATGCGTATATTAAATATGGGTAACCTAAAATTATCTTATGTTTATAATGTTGATAATAGAGTATGACAACAATAACTTAAATTATTATGTAAAAATGTTCACTTAAGTATAAATTTGTGAGCTTTTTTTTTATAAGATTGATCTTGTAAATATATTAATGTGTATGGGAAAGACATTGGGAGGATTTGTATTGGTTAATGAAGTTGAGGTTATAAGGGAGGTTTATTGGAAGTGTAATGTGTTTTATAGGTTTCGGATCTTAGGTAATGTTAGAGATTCAGCAGGCACTTTGCCAAAGTATTGTCTAACTATGAGTGTATCGGGTTCTACGAGTTTTTAGTGGCTTTAGGCCTACCCATGCCCTAGGACCGTCATATCTCAAAAGTGGGATATGACATATATGGTATCAGAGCAAAATAGTAAGTCTAGTGTAGATTATAAGCATGTCATGTGATATAAGTCTTAAGAACACCATGGAGCATAGGATTTCATGTCACATTAATTAAAGTTTTTTTTTTAGTGTCAATTCAACGATAACTATACTTTCTATCTCACTCTATATATGTCTATGTGTATATATGCATATGTGTTTATTTAATAATACTTTTTTTTATGAAAGAATTGTATAGGTATGTGTTGTTCTAGAGATGTCAGTCAAAAGGTGCGAAAATGATAAGATTAACGGTATATCGATTGGATTTGGATATCCACCTGATGGAATTTTTATTAGTATCTTAGAGTTTTAATTGACATTTAAATTATCATGCCAATTGTAAACATCAACTATTATGAAAAAGATAAATCTTGAAAAGATCATGCTCATTTATGAACTAAGTGTAATTCTTTGATATTTTACAATGTGGAAGGTAGTATGAATTTAACAGTTATAGTTTGTTTAATGAAATCCAAGAACATGAGATGCCTAGTGCAAATACGATGAATGTGGAATACGTAGAATTATGAGGCATGAGAGTAAGAAGAAAGTGATTGAAGACGAGTAGGTAAAGTCAGTACATAGATATAGATAGTGAGCCTTTAAGTTGATAATAATATTTTTAGGAGATTGAAAGTTAGGAATATATATATTGCATGAGCGAAACTAATGGTTTATTAGGCATATGATGGGATTAGAGTAGTCTAGAGGAAATTTTTGTGATAACGAGTAAAGTGATGTTGGCTCACATAAAATTTACAATAAATGAGTATTAAGTGAGTAGCAATAACGGTAGATCAAAATGATCCAGATTTCTTATTTTTAATTTGGATAGTGGTTATAGTGAACTTGAATGTAATACCCCATTCTCATATGATTCGTAAACAATATTTCGTCATAACATAGAAAGAGAAATTAGAAGTTTATTTGATTGTTAAGGCTGAATTCATGTTCATTAAGTACCTAAATGTACTTATTTGAATTTTGAGTAAATTCTATGATAGTGATATATGAACATGTTTAATAAGAATATGATAAATGTGAATATGCTTAATAATGTGCATTGGTAAATGATTAAGGTAACGTTCACCATAATAAGGGCAAAATGGTCATTTCCCCAATAACTGTAAAAAAATCTTCATGTATATACATATATAAGTGACCAAAGTGTGACTAAGCCTAAGCCCAAAGAAGTGGCCGGCCCTGGTCTAATTAAAGGGGGAAAATGTGACTTTGATGATGATAAATTATGCTCAAAATTGGGTTAGTGGAAAGTGGGATCTTTAAAATTTTGATTCATTGAATCTAATAAAAAACTATCATCATATTTTCTATCAAGAAATTATTTTATAATCCAAGCTTCCTTAAGAAGTCATACAAGATCCACCATTCATTTCTTTGATCAAATCCTAACCATCCATTATCTTATAAAGGAAATTTCCATTATCACTTCTCTTCATTTTCTACACACTTCCAAGAACACAAAAAAATTTCTTTTCTTGCTAATGGTGGTTCGACCAAGCTCATCTTACCAAGGATCAAGCTATTCCAAGGTAAGATCTTTAAAAATTCAACTCTTTTCTTCATCTCAAACATGTAACTTGAATCATTTCTTATAGTGTTGAATGTTCTTCTTCTCCTTCCTCTTCCTATTATTTCGGCCTACACTTGATAAATTGGAAAAAATTATTTATTTTTGTTTCATGATGTTTATGAGTGTATCATGGAGCTAATTGAAGGATTTGATAGTCTAATTGGATATAGAATGCATGATAGAACTTGATTTAATTTTTGCACTTGAAATTGGGAAATTAGATTTTGGAATTGGGCAGAAATTGAGATACCCATTCTGCAATTATAGAGACTGAATTTGGAGAAATGTAAAACATTAAGTTGTAGATAAATGTCTCTAGTATACACTGGTAAAAGGAATTTGGAAGATTTGAAGAACGTAGGGATATATGTCACTTGAACTGAAATTGGTATTGTTCACAGAATAATTGGGTGACCTGAATTTCAGAAGTACAATTGATGATTTTAGAAACTGAATTAGGCCAAGTATAAAACATGAAAAATGCTAATTACATGTGTATTATACCCATGTAAAAGCAAATCTTAATTGGATTTATATATATTGAGATGCAGTCAAAGGAAGGTGATAAGGTTTGATAAATTATGTAAACTTGATAAGGTCCAATAAATTCTATAAACTAACTCAGTTGGCAATATGAGAATCTACCCTATGAATTGCAGATGTTAAAGACAAAATTTAGAGAAACCCAAAACTAGTAAAACGACCCTTGTTATGTGAGGGATTAACTATAAAAGGGCTTGACAAGATTCCAAGTATAGTATAAGAAATAGAACTTACATTATAACTGACCTTGTCCCCGGATTCAATTTGCAACCTGAAATGAATCTTCTAACTTGAAGACTTTAGAGATAGAACTAATCTAAACTCAAAATATAAGAAATGTTCCTTAATGTTTGTAGTAACTCTCAATAAAAGGAAATTTCATTTCGAAGTATAAATTTTGAGATACACTCAAGTAAATGTAATATGCTTAGTCTGCCCTGCCACATAAATAGAATCGGATTAAAATGGTCACCAAGTTTTCTGTAGATTGAATTTTAAGTTCAATTTTGGATATGTTGTAAATTTAATATGTCTAGTTTTTTTATGCAAAAATAATCAACTCATTTAGATTAGTAAATCATGAGAAATGATAGAAACAAGGTCACAAGGTCAGGTTATAAATTAAGTAATAAATGGAAATGTAATGTTTTAATATTATTATTTGTGACCCAATGAATCCTATATGTGTGCAAGCAATGTATGATGATTAATGAGAACGATGGATAATGAATTAAGTATATTTATCAAATATGAATTCAACTTGAGAATTAATTGGATTGTCATAAAGTGAACTCATTTGATTTGATTAAAGTTTTATTATTTCACCTACTTGGCTATCTTGAAATGTAGGAATTGTAATGTGTTAATTGATAATGATTATGTATGTAATCATTCCATGAGTTGACTTATGCAAAATGAAATTGAAATGAGCATATATGCAACATGAATTAAGGGTATACACCCTAGGCCATTCGGCTATTACATGATATTGAACATAAAAGTGTTTTAAATGGTAATATGTGTCTATGTATGTTATGTATGTTGACTTGAATTGATATTAGATGATTAGTATATTTTAGATGTAGACTTAGTAGTAATAGAGTTAGGATTAAAATAGTTAAGTTAGTAAAGTGTTTAATGGTACTCAATTGAATAACATGAATGGTACGGTTCATTGTAAAACCTAAAGGATAAGATAAGGAAAGTGTTCTGGATACCAATAAGCACCACTCCTGTCGTGTTAAAAGCTTGTGCTAGGAGCTAAGAAATAGAGGTGAGTATGTAATGTTTTAATATGGTATGGGCATTTGCCCTTGAATCATATATATACATATACATATGCATATGTATATATATACATATATACATGTACATATGTATATGTATATATATACATATGTACATGTATATATGTATACATGTACATATGTACATGTATATATGTATACATGTACATATGTATACATATATACATATATATGTATATATATGTATATGCATATATATGTATATACATATTACTGAAAGTCCTAGCAACCCTTAATGTGAACCTTACACAACCATTGTCATTCAAATCCTTGTGCTAGGACTATACTTGATGGCCTTCGGCCTAATTGCTATTCATTGTTGGCCTTCGGCCTAATTGTTATTCATTGATGGCATTCAGCCCACTTGTACTTCATTGATGGCCTTTAACCCAATTGTTAAACTACTGGTTCAATTGAACTCTCTAAAGTTCATGTGAAACTATTACTGAAAATGTAAATCCCATTGATACTATATCAAAAATTCATATGATCTATTGTTCATCTATTATGAACCTTTATTAAATGATATTCTTTATAAGCAGAAATCCCCAACTGATGTGGAGTTATACATCAGTCAAGTGCACATGGTAAGAAGGCCCGTCGGATAGGGATAGTGTATCCGCCCCAGCTAGGAGGGGGTCCTAGTCATGAGACCTGAACAATCTTGCGCTCCAGTGATCAGTGTGAGTGAGCAAGGCATCAGCCGCCATTCTATTTATTTATCAGTGGAAAGCACCCCGCTTTCAAATTTCTGATTTCTGCTAAAGTGATACTAAATGAAAATCTATTGATTATAAATCCTTCATTGTTAGAAACATGATTGAATATCATTATATCACTTACAATCTTTACTATGTATAAAAAAGACAATCTTCCATTGATACCCAAATAATATTAAATACCTATTTATTGTATTATACATATTTTCAACTAGTATATTATATTAAGATATTACATTCTCACTGAGCTTGTCTCACCTTTTTAGTGGTTTATATTTTTCAGGTATACTGAAAGTCAAGCAAGTCAAATTCTCAAGCTTCCCTTCTCTACTTGGGGGTTTCATCTACTACATAAGGTATAATTTTTGAATCTTAATGTAATTGTATCTTGAAGAGTTAAGTCTAAAGCTCTATGATCATTATGATTCATAGTAGTTATTAATACAAATTCTAGTTTTATAATTATGGTTTGTTGTTATACAATATTAATACTGGTAATAATATAGGATAACTGTCAATAATGAATGGTGACATGAACTATAAAATATTAATAAATGTTAATGGTACAAGTATATGATGAGTATACAAGTGGTATACGTATGGTATACTTATGGTATATGTTGGGTATCCTTTTGGTATCTGTAAGGTATACTTTGAGTATCCTTTATTATGTGATGAACAACTGAATATGGAATTAAAGGTTACGATCTTGGATAAATGTTTATTGTATAATGTGCTTGTTATAGCATAGAATAGGGATTCTATGGGTTTAGGTGACATTGAAGATATAGGATATCTCATTAAAGATTTATATATAAGTAGATTAAAAAAAAAAGTTTAGTAGAGTCAATAGTTGAATATTTTCTTTAAAAATGTGATTAAATACTAGATTTTTTTTTTTGCAACAGTGTTTGATAAGGAGAAGATATGAGTTATGACATATGTATATGTGGTTTATAGATTCTACAAAGTGATTTACCGCTTAGTGTAGTAAGAGGTAATGCTTATAAATCAATTAGACAAAATTTTGTAACATTATATAATGTGAAGGATAGTGTAAGTTTGATAATTGGTGAAGAAATAAGTAAAACAACAACAAAAAAAAAGTAACTTTAGAGATGATAAGAAAATAAAACATTGAAATAATTAAGATAGTAGTATGATAACAATATAATAGTATAAATATTGGTTTAGAAATTTCAAGTGAATATGAGGAGTTGACTTAAGATTATGGATTGTTGATGTGTGTATGGTTAACTAGTAATGTGATATATGAAATGATAAGTTAATAAAAGACTTAAGTGAGTTGAAATATAATTATTACTTAAACATAAGTAGGTGCATATGGTGTGGTGAATATATGTTCAAAAGATATTATGAAGCCTCACTCGAACGCCCCCCTCGCTCGGGAGCCTTAAGGAAAGGCGAGCGATTTTTGAGGGGTTTAGGTATGAGTTTTGGTGCTCACGATTGGAACGGCTATCGTTCGGAAAATTGATTTGATTTTTGAAAGGATTCGGGAGTTGCCACCCTAATTTATTTAAATGGAAAAATTAAGGAAAAATCCAAATTGACTCCAATTCATTAATCTTTGATTAATTTACCCAAGGATAAAGTCACTAGCCTTCGAACCAAATTGAATTCGAGGACTAGGTTTTTGGTTTTAAAATAATCTAAATTTGGCTTCTAAGTTTGATTTGACTTTAAAAATTGATTTCAAGGATGACAAGTATTAATTGCGATTTAAAGTGTATGAAATTGGCATAATTATGAGTGCTTGGAAGAATAAAGAGCAAGTAAAATACATCCATAAGCTAAGGAGAGTGTTCTCTTTAGTCCTTATGGATTCTAGGAGAACTACAAGTCGCCCCTTAACTCCAAAATAATTAAATTAACTAATTACATTAATTAAAATTTACAAGAAAGTATAAATATAAATATTTATATTAAAAATAAAAGGAGAACGAGATTAATTGGGATTTGGATTTGGATTTGTGACTTGAATTTAGATTCCAAGCATGCCTACCTACCCCATTGAATGGGGATCAAAATCCACTTAGTTCATTCCACTTTGAGGTGGAAAGGTTTAGGGTTGATCGTATTGGTTTGATTTGATTTGGGGGGATTTTGGAGATGGTGAGAGAAGATGCTATACTTTCTCTTAAGAGATTTTGAATAGGCGAAGTGTTTTTCCACACCGGAGTTTCGTTTTACCGGCTTTGGAAATTGGGGAATCATACTCAAGGAAAGTGAATTTGATAAAATTAACCCAAGGAGGATTAAATTAATTAATTACTCAAGGGGAGTACTTAATTACCTAATTAACTAAAAATATTAATTAATTAATTAAAATGATTAATTAATTAACTAAATAATTAATCTAAAATTAATTAAAATCAAAGATAAATTAATTAATTTAGGGGCTACTCAAAACGAGTATGGAGAGATTAATTAGAGAGAGAGAGAGAGAAAGTGGATAACCAATCTACACAAGCTCAAGGGGTGATCTGAAATGGTGGGGGAAGTGGCCTATTTATAGGCAAAATGAGGTGGGGGTAGTTTAGGAAGAGGAAATATGAAAAGACTCGAAGCGTAGGGCTATTTGGGGATGAAAAATTAGGCTGGAAAGGACAAAAATAGAATTTCAGTGCACGGAGGGGGACCAAGCAGTGGAAAAATCAGAGGTTCCGCCGGAGGTCTACGCAGATCCGCTGGCCTTCCCAGCCGTTGCCGTCGGAGGTTTGCATGGCTTTGACTACTGGTAGACTTGGCATAGCAGAAAGGCTCCGCGCAAAGGAGCGAAAACTCCGAGGCTTTGCTCCGATCTACTTGCATGTCTGGCGGCTGCCACCGGGGAAGACGGCGGATCTACTCAGTTCACTGACGGATCCGCCGATTGCCCCGGCGGACAACACGCTTTTCCATGGAGGTAGTATGGTTTTTAGGGTTTTTAAGTTTTCGGGTTAGTTTTCAAAACTTTCGGATCAGTTTTCGAGGCTTCCGGGTCAATTTTTAGGGTATTTTGAAGTCTAAAAAATTACCAGTCTGTGTCAGTGGACTCGAAATTTATTATCGAATAATTTGGCAATCAATTTCAAGGAAAAATCTGGTCAGTTTTGGAAAAATGTTGTCTAGTGCAGAATGTCCGGTCATGATCGAAAAAGTGATGTCGGTCTATATTGAAAAATTAAATCATTTACTTTTTGGGGGCGCTGCCCCCTTGACCCCTGCTCGCTAACTGGCTAGCGGGACTACCATACCGGCTCTGCGTAGCACACTAAATTTAGCAGGTGTCAAACTGCGACAGCATCATGAGAGTGCAAAATTAAGGGTTCACAGATGTTAAGTGCGTAGATTGTTAAATGACATTTAATAAGAGAATGGAATAAGATAAAATTATATAGAGACTATAATTATGGAATTAATTATTTGAGGTTATTTAGAATTAAGAATTAATTGTTTATATGACAAGTATGATAATTGATGAGATAGGATTTGCGATTTAATTGTTAATATTTGGTTTCAATATTAATAAGTATATGAGAGAATATACTCGAAGTGACATTAGAAGTTAAAGTGATATAAGAGATATGGATTAATTGCTAATATAAAAACTTAATGGATAATAGAAGAGATATACAAGAAGTGATTATATTTAAAGTTTATATTGTTAAAAGATTAGTTCTTATTGAGAGTTAATAGTTATGTATGTGTATATGCTATTAGCACAGTAGTGAAAATAAAACCTGAGGTGTGCAAAGGGAGCACTGTCCTTAAGGATTTACAAAGTAATCCCACAGGATTCAACAGGCCTTCTAGTTTAGAAACTAGGTAGTAGGAACAAAAAAAAAATAATAATAATGAGAAGCGATCCCAATGCAAAGTTAGAGGAATTGGATCCTAAAATCTAGCGTAGGTGTAAAGCCTTGACTAAATCCAAAAAGGGGAGACTTAGAAAGGAAAAAGAAGAAAAAGCCAAAGAGCTAAAAGCTTTGGAAGAATGAGCAAAATTTGATCAAGAAACTTTTGAGGAAGGAAGCGAATGAGAAGAGATGGCAAACAACGGAGCTAACAGGGCACTGCGTGAGATTGTTGTGCCATGCTCAGTTATGCGGTCTAACATTGAAAGGCCAACTGTTGCAACTAACAACTTTGAGATCAAACTATCAGTCATACAGATGGTTCAACAGTCTCAGTTTAGGGGAGGAGTCATGCAGGATGCCAATGCCCATTTGGCAAATTTCCTAAAAATATGTGATACAATCAAGATGAATGACGTTACTGATGATGCCATTAGACTGAGGCTTTTCTCATTCTCTCTTAGGGATAAGGCAAAAACATGGCTAATTTCTCAAGCTCCAGGGTCAATCACTATATGGGATCAACTCATAGGGGTTTTTCTTGCGAAATATTTCCCAGTTTGTCGTGCCAAGCTTGGTATACGGTCTAGCATTGAAAGGCCGACTGTTGCAGCTAACAACTTTGAGATCAAACCATCACTCATATAGATGGTTCAATAATCTCAATTTGGGGGAGGATTCATGAAGGATGCCAATGCTAATTTGAAAAATTTTCTAGAAATCTGTGATACAATCAAGATGAATGGCAATACTGATGATGCCATTAGACTGAGGCTTTTCCCATTCTCTCTTAGGGATATAGTAAAAACATGGCTAACCTCTCAAGCTTCAGGGTCAATCACTATATGGGATCAACTCATAGGGATTTTTCTTGTGAAATATTTCCCACATGGAAAGACTACTAAACTGAGAAATGACATCACTAGCTTCACTCAGTTTAATGGAGAGACTTTCTATGAAGCTTAGGAAAGGTTCAAGGATTTGCAACGAAAGTGCCCCCATCATGGTATCCCTAATTGGCTGATAGTACATACCTTCTATAATGGTCTCGCTACTCAGATGAGAAGTATTATTGACGTAGCTGCTGGAAGAGCCCTCATGAACAAGAACGTTGTGGATGCATATGACCTTTTTGAAGAAATGACAGCCAATGATTACCATTGGTCTAATCAAAGAAGTGTGACAAAAAGAGTTGTTGGAGTTCATAATATGGATGGATATTCTCTTCTTGCTTCAAAGGTAGATGCAATTGCAAAAAATCTTGGAACGAGTAAATATCAATGCTCTTTCTAGCCATCCAATTGGTTGTGAGTCATGTGGGGGAAATTACCATAACTCAAAATGCCATAGGGTGGAGCAAGTTCATTTTGTCTCTAGTCTTAATAGGCAACAAAATAATCCCTACTCTAATACTTACAATCCAGGGTGGAGGAATCATCCCAACTTAGCATAGGGAAATCAAGGGAACCAAGGGTGCAATCAGAGGCAACCTTATCAAACCAACTTTTAAGAGAGGAATCAAAATCAAGCACCACTTGAAAACAAACCTTCCTATGAAACAACTTTGGAGAAATTCATTGGAGCTATCACAAAAAGGTTTGATAACTTGGAGAATCAATATGACAAGTTGGAATCCAAGGTTGATCAAATAGCTAACCAAAACAGGAAATTAGAGATGCAAGTAGGTCAATTGGCTAGCTCATTGAACATAAGATCCCAAGGTAATTTGCCAAGCCAAACTGAAGTGAATCCGATTAAGCATTGCAAAGCAATTACCATGAAGATCTATGGGTAAACAAAAGAGATGGGTGGCGAAATAATGGTAGGTGATGAGCAACAAAGTATTATTCTTGAAGATACTTCCTCCAAGGAAGAAATAAAAGATGAAGAGGAACAAAAGGAAGTGTCTACACCACCACAAATTCAGCCATATGTATCTTTCATTCCTTTTCCTCAAAGATTGAAAATGAGCAAATTAGACAAGCTCTATAAAAAAAATTTAAATGTTTTTAAACAACTTCACATTAACATTCCTTTTGCAGATATCATAGCTCAAATGCCCAAGTATATGAAGTGTCTTAAAGATCTTCTTTCCAATAGGCAGAATTTGGAAGGAATGGAAATGATTGCACTTACTGAAGAGTGCAGTTCTATAATCCAACGCAAGATTCCACCAAAGCTAGAAGATCCAGGAAGTTTTTCTATTCCTTATAAAATTAATGATTTTAATATTGATAAAACTTTGTGTGACTTGGGTGCAGGTATAACTTTAATTCCATTGACTATTTGGAGGAAATTGAAGCTTGGAAAGTTGACACCTACTAAAATTTCCTTACAATTAGCAGATAAATTCATTAAGTATCCAGTTGGGATTATAGAGAATGTTTTGGTGAAAGTTGGAAAGTTCTACATTCCTGTGGACTTCATTATGCTTGACATGAAAGAGGATACTGATATTCCTGTAATTTTGGGAAGACCATTCTTAGCTATAGCTGGTTCACTAATTGATGTAAAGAATGACAAGCTACTCTTAAGGGTCGGAGAGGAGGAAGAGGAATTTATCATTGCCAAACCGATCAAATCTCCTTCTTTTCAAGAGAGATGTAAAAAAGTTGATGTGATTGATGAAGGAGCTAAGAAGGTGGTTGAGAGAGAACATTATATAATTTACGAAAACTTAATCATTAATTCCAATGAAAATTAAATCAATCTAGAGAACATAGAGAAGTCATAGGTAATCAATTGATGAAATCTAAATCCTAAGTCTTTTTCATATATTAAATATATCTTTTCATACCTGTTTTTATTTTCTTCTTAATCTCAACTAAATTGATATTCTAAATAACAGAGTAATTATAATTTTAGTACTTGAGAATACCTTCCCAGTGGAATCAACACTCTACTCATACACTATTACTTGCTCACGATTTGTACAATTGCAATTTTTAGCAATAAGATCATAATTGAGAAATTTGTGGTAACCAATGCAAGATCAAAAACTTTAATCTTAGGGCGCGTTTGGTACCATTTTAGTTATGTTTTTTGGTTTTTTATTTTTGTTTTTTTTGTACCAAATTTGATTTTCGTTTTTCCCCTTTTTAAAGAATCATTTTAAAAACAAAAGGTAGAACCTAAGAAATCACAAAATATGGTTTCCTTGTTTCCGTTTTGTCATCTCTCTCTACCAAATTCTCTCTCAAATCAAATCTCTATCACTCACTGACATCAAATTATTTATTCTCTTTTCTATCCATAACGACATATAACATTTTCTTTTCTTCCATCAACATTGTAAGCCTATCTCTCTCCATCGAAAGCCAATCAATTGACCTCATCTAGGATTTCATGGACTATTTTTTTAGATCATTATATTGGGTCAAAATTTAATCATCACCTATATTAGTACTGGATGTTAGTGTGTATTATGTTTTAAAGATTATATGTTTTACATTACTGTTATAGTGATTCTTTTTTGTAATACCTTAAATTTCATAAACATGTTCATTTGATCATATGTGAAAATTATAAGTCAAGTAACATGTGAATATATATGTGTTATGAGTCGTATGATCAGTATATATATAAGTTGCATGGTGAGAATTAGGCTAAAGACTTGTGAATTATAAAGTTTTGAAGGAAAAATCGAAGTCACGGCCATGAACTGGCTTGGCAACTTTGTATTTTCGCTTCTGGATAAAATTCACCCATTGACTTTGAAAGTTACGGCTGTGAACTTGATTCAGAAGAGAAAATGAGTGCATTTAATGCTCAACTACCCCTAAATGGATAAATATGAGCTAACCACCAAAATTATGAGACAAAATACCCTTATTTCTTCATTTTCTTCACCTTTGCTCTTTCTTTTATATCTCTAACACAAATCTTGCAAATATTCTTCAAGAAAACTAGAATTGAATCTTTTACTTGGGAAATTTATCACCTAGGTCAAAGATGAGGTAGGATTTCTCTAAGACTTTTTTATTGAATTTAAGTTAATCTAGGATATCTATTAAGTTGTAAACCAAGTTTTAAGTTGAGAAATGATAATTAGATGAGCATATATGTGATTAATCAATTTGCTTATGCTTGTTATTGTGAAATTTTTTATGGAATAGTGATAGAGAATAGTTAAGGTTAAAGAGAGTTCTTTATGAGACAAAACACCCTTATTTCTTCATTTTCTTCACCTTTGCTCTTTCTTTGACATGTCTAACATAAATCTTGCAAATATTTTTCAAGAGAACTCGAATTGAATCTTTTACTTGGAAGATTTCTTACCTAGGTCAAAGATGAGGTAAGATTTCTCTTAGACTTCTTTATTAAATTTAAGTTAATTTAGGATATCTATTGAGTTGTAAATCAAGTTTTAAGTTGAGAAATGATAATTAGATGAGCATATATATGATTAATTAGTTTGCTTATGCTTGTTATTGTGAAATTTTTAATGGAATAGTGATAGAGAATAGTTAAGGTTAAAGAGAGTTCTTTATGAATTGGAATTAGATATGTGTATATAAGTTAATTGATAAATTTAAATTAAGAATAAATGTTAATTGAAGCCTTTTATGTATGGTGTATGATGTGTAGAACCTAGAGAAGGTAAAGGAAGGGATGAAGGGCATGATGATTGTCACCCTTATTGTGTGATGTAAAGGAAGTTCCAGAATCTAATATCATAGAAGTGTTGTTTGTAAGGTGAGTGACAATTATACTATTATATGTGTTCCAAATTCTATAAATCCTGTAAAACTTAAATTGTTGTTTATGAATCCATATTGCTATTGTATACATATCTATACTTTTCTTTGTTTATGATCCATGATAATGTTTGCTATGACTATTAATAGCCTTGTTGTGATCATATGTATAAAGACCATGAATTGATACCATTGATTCTATGGAAACCTATTTTTTATTGATATTACCATGACTAATGACCAAGACCCTTAAGCAGAAATCCTCTAACTAACGTGGGGTAATACATTAGACAATGTGCATACTATACCTACGGATAAGGTATAATATCCAAAATCTTGCCTAAGAAGAGCATAAAGACCTAGCCATAGGACCCGATCAGTCTCGTGCAAGTTTGAGCATGCATCACAATATAACCTCTGCTCTAAGTTCAAGTCACAAGAGCTTGCATCACAATATAGCATCTAGTCTAAGTTCAAGTCACGATATAATTTCTACTAAAGTTATGAATTTTAATACATATAAACCATTGTTGATAGCCTATTGATTTCAAGCTTATTATATTAATTGCTTTATTGATATATATTTCATTATACCATGTTATTAATCCATATGAATTACGAACCATCCTTGTGATTTCTTTGTATATTTTATCCTCACAAGTATGGTAGTATAATCATTACTCACTAAGATTTCTCATAGTTGTTGTTTATATTTTTTTCAAGGGATTAGTAGATAGCGCAAGGTGTTTTCCTCAAGTCTCTCTTTATCTCATAAGGATTTTGTCTCAAAGTAAAGATCTCTTTTGCTAATGTATATATTTAATGTCAAGTTATTGAGCTCTATGGTTATAATTGAATGATGTGATATAGTTGTGTATTAATAGATAGAGATGTGGATAATGTGATAATTATATTGATGACCCATTACTTTAAGTATATGAAAAGTTTTAAGTTGAAATTTATGCAAGAAGTGTCAATGATGTATATATGTATATGTGTATTGTTAATTGATATGAATATGAAGAGATTTGAGATTGAAATTACAATTCATAGTAAGGATATAAATTGGGAAATTAGAAGTGTTTTAATTGCAGGTTGTGATATGGGGCACATGTTAAGGTTTTAGCCATTATTCTATCTAATTTGTGGTATGATTTGATTATTGTTTATGGACGATTGCTGGATACCATATTGGATTATTAGAAGGTAAGGGTTCTACGGGTTTTTGATAGCCTTATGCTTACCTATGCCCTAGGATCATTGCGACTCTAAAAGTTGGGTCATGACAAAGTTGGTATTAGAGCATAAGTTTAAGTCTAGTGTAGATTATAATGAGTTATACAAGTTATAGGGCATAAGTAAAACCTCGGAGCATAGGAATTCTTTTTCTTCATTTGAAGTCCATCATTAATTTTAGTTTTGCATTACCTATATATGTTTGACTCTCTATTATATAGTATGATATATGTATATGTGTTATGAATACTAAAAGACAAATATGTGTAGATATGGGCATGTATGAATTGATCTGTATATAAAAGTATAAAATGTGCTCTAAGAAATATATGTGAATCGGATATATGTTATGAATGTGAAATTATAAAAGAGAATGTGTAAAAGAGAAATTGATTTTATATGTCCAAAGACATATGATTATATATATATAAATGTGTAAGTCATAATTGTTTGTTAAGTACTGATAAAATCAATGTGTTTATTGTTCATGAAGAGTTTTATGTGATATGATTAGTAGTAGGAATGTGTTAAATTCCTATACATATTGAAGTATAGATGTTGTTTAGAGATGTGGTGATAATAGTATAAATTTTGTCAGTTGGGATTTGTATGACAATCTGTTTAACTGTTAAATAGTGAAAGTGATACTAGAAAGAGCAAAAAAAAAAAAAAGGAAATAAATAATTCTAAATTAATAATAGTCATGAATTCTATATGAGATAGAGAATTGTAGTCAAAATAATAAAGGATTGTAATAGCAATTATCAGAAAGTAAATGAAGAAAAGATTGAAAATAAAAATGATGAATGATGAACTTTAAAATTGTATGGTGATAATTGATAAGAATGAGGTATAAGTTACGACCATTTGTGAATGTGATCTAAAGGTATAAGTAATCAAGTAATGGTGAGCCGAAATGCTTATAATAAAATTGTTAAAGTTTTTATAAATATGGGGTTAAGAATTGTAGTTATTAATAATATTTGAGTATGTATGATGTCTCATTTAAATGAGATAGACATAGAACATAAGGTGTGAAATGGTTAAAGAAATAATTAGATGAATATGGAGTGAGTCAAAATGAAGGATTACCGACACAAAGTGTATATTTCTTAAAAGAAAATATGTGTCAAATGAAACTGAAGTTGTACAATAGAATTTTCGATTAATGATGCGTAATAAGATATTAAATTGTACAATACCTATGAGAAAAATAGATACCCAACTGAGAATAAAGTAGCAGAGTGAAATATTTATCTATGTTTTAGGATGGGTAATCCAGAGGAATAGGAGAAATATAATTTCCCTAATTGAGAATTAAAAGTGCTAGTGATAAACCTAGAAGGCATGAGATGTTAAAAAAATAATAAAAAATAATAATAATAATTGTATTTGGTTAATATTCCTTAGGATTGATATAAATATTACTTTGAATACTGACCTTCTAACAATTAAGTTGAGTAAGAATAAAAGACATTAGTTAATTAAGAGTAGTAGTGGATCAAAGAGATCATAATGAAATAATGGAGATTGTAATAAAATAAGAAATATAAATATAAACATCAAATAATGTAAAGGATGGCGTGAATTTACAATTTGTAGTTTGTTACTGAAACCTACCTAACATGTAAGATGTTGTGTTAAAATGCTTGATGATAAACACCAAATTATTCTCGTTTATGAGTTTAGTAAGTGAAATCATTAAAGCAATAAAGTGAAACGTGATAAATGATTAATAGAAAATAAATGCAGCCAATAATTTAATAAAGACATTGAGTTGGAAAGTTAAGAACCCAATAGATGAAAGCAATGAAAGTTTGTGGGTAATTGTAAAATTCTTACCAAATTTAGTTGTGTTGGAACTATGATTAATAAAAAAAATATAAGTTTAATACTCACATATAAGGAATTGAAAATACATTAAAATTAAAGTTTTATTAAAACTGTTAAGAGTTAATCATAGTAAAGGAGGTAAATGATAAATATGTATTAAAAGAGAGCAACTTCGGTAGTGCATTGTTGATAGAAATAAATAGCATTGGCTTATAACTCCATGGAGGAGCTTTTGAAAGATAGAAATATATGAGATGAGTAACTAATCTGGTTAGGCTGATATAGTAACTGTGAAGTAATCAATTGTTTAGATGTTAAATGATATAACAAAGGAACAAATGTTACTTATTAAAATGATAGTACTATGAATCTAGAAATATGATTTTATAATATGATCATGTTAGTATGAGAATCATAGGACTTGACCCCCATTTTGATATTCAAAGGGAGTAGAATTATGAGGATCAAAATAGAATAGAAAGTCGTGATGTTTAAAATTTTGCATTTAGTATTGAATAAAACTTTGATCGTATGATGTGAAGTTATAAATATTAGCATGTAAAAGAAATTTTATTTGGGGAATTATAGTTTGTTTTATGAAATCCAGGCACATGAAATGCCTAGTGCAAATATGATGAACTTTGAATATGTATAATTATAAAGTGTAAGAGTAAAAAAAAAATTGATTGAAGATGAGTTGGCAAGAGTCACTAATAATTGTTAGAATATAATTGAAAAGAGTGTATGTTGAAATCTTAGATTCTTGTAGTGAAAGTCTAGTAAGGAAAAAGGTATAAGTTGTTATCCTTTGTAGATGCGATTTGAACAACTTGATGAGTGATGAATGATAACTTATGGACAACTAAATGACATGAGAATAAGCGACAGTAGTTATATGACAATAATGTGGATTGTAGAGATTTTATTAAAGTCATGGAAACTGGAATAAAAGAAGAAGTAATAATATCAATGATTTTGAGGAAAATAGAAATATTGGAATCTAATATATGAGATGCCTAATTAGAATAAGCTGATCATAGCACATAAGAAGCGAAAAATGAATAAAGGAAAGAAGTATATCAATAAGGAGTAAACTGAAACAATTAATGATAACAATAGGCTTATAAAATTGGAAGTATGGTTATATGTTATTTGAAAGGAACTCATGTTTGATGAAACATGTGTGTCAATAGAATTGAAATCAATTAATAAAATTTGTAATTGGTAATGTGAAATGAAATGATGACATCCAATATATGATTAGAAAGCTTGATGAAGTATTTGTTTATGTCTTAAGATTAGTGGTACCAAGAAATTGTAGTGAATTTTGAGACATCAGAAATATTAATGAAAAATTGCATATGATGAGAAATGGAAGGACATAGTTTGATGTTAAAGGTAATAATGGTGAAAGTTTAAGTAATTGATCATTTAAAGAGTCAAGAAGTGATAATCATGATTAAATGAATGTACTATAATGAGTAAAGTATTGATGGATTAATGAATTGTTATATTGGTAATATGACTTGCACGTAAGTATTAAGAAGATTGATAGGTAAAAGAATGAAGAAATTTTTGGATGTGAAGAGTGTAAGTGTCACGACCCGGCTTCTGATAAGCGACGATCCTAGGGCATGGGTAGGCTTAAGGCCACCGAAAACCCGTAGGAACCTCATCAATCCATCATCTATAACCATATCATGTAATCTCCCAAGATCATAACTAAACAACTATGTCAATCCATTCTCATCAATATCATTCATAATTCAAATGAATTATCATCTTATAATAATTTAATATTAGAAGGCCCAAAAGACTATTTCTTTACATATACCATTCAATACATTACCATGAAGCATCTATATTTGAATAATCATCTATACAAAAAGATTTAATAGAAAATGAGCTATTACATTAATCACTTGAGTTTCCGAGGGGTGGAGAAGAAGAACGCCTCGGGAACTTAACCGATAAATTAAAGCTCACCTGAAAAAAATAGAATCAATAATGAGATAAGGCAGTGAGTAAAGATTATACTACCATAACCTGTGAAGCTCGGTGATTCAAGGTCGATTTACAATAACAGTTAACGATTTATATCAATCAATAACAATGATCAATCGATTCAATAATATCAAGTGATAGGTTTA
>CATKHJ010190491.1:0-11017 GCA_949750685.1 Vernicia montana
TACCCATGCCCTAGGATCGTCGCGGCACGGCTCGAAAGCCAGGTCGTGACAATAAATCTTAGGGATTCTATGGCGGATGATGAGCAATTAGAGGTGCTTCTGCAAATTTGGGAACAAACTTCTCGAACTCTCTGTGAAACAATGCAAGAGGGCTACGATAAGATGTTTCGAGACGTGCAAGTTGAGAATTAAAGAATGTTAGGGAGAATTAGGGATTCCATGAATGAATTTGTGCAATCTTATGATGAAGACAGGAATTCTATGATTCAGGTATTTTGTGTTAAAATTAAGAAAGAGAAACATGATTGTGGAAAGTTAATGCAAAAATCTGGTTTGGATAAACTTATTCTTAAATAAGATTTTGTTTCAATTGCTGAGACTATTCTTGATGTGAAAAATGATAAAAATAAGAATGAAACTTATATTGGAGGAGGGACTAATGATAAAGTAAATTTTCTGTCATTGAAAGATTTATGCATCATAGGTGTTTGTGGAAATGACAGAGTAACTCAAGTTACTCTTGTTGATAATTTTCTTGAAGAAGAAAATAGAAAATTTATTGGGGATGATGTTTTCTAGAATTTTTATGGTGCATGTGCTTTTAAGTGGACATCAAATGGTGTTATTATTCTTCAAGAGATGGAGTTTGAGAAGTGGAGAAGGCAAAGAAAAAGATTAAGTCCGAATGGGAGGTAATGGAGTCAATATAAATTGAGAGATCTCAGTTTTTATCTACTGGTACTATGGGGATGTATATGGATATTGTAAATTCTATTGTTACAACCTTGGTTCCATCTTTTGCCTAGCGTGGAAATGCAAATATTGAGCTTGCTTGGATTAATCTCAGTCCTGAAGATACTATTTGGGAGGATTTGCCTTTCTGCAAGCTCAATTTTCAAAATTTTTCCTTGAGGAAAAGGAAATTATCTATGGGGAAGGCAATGTTATGTACTAGATATATTGATAGATTGCATTGTATAGTATAAATAATTGTAGAAAAAATAGTATGTTGAGTTGGCATTATACAAGTGATATATACTGGTATTTTGTATGCCTATATATAGGCATTAACAGATGTAGATAGGATATGATTTGATTAGAATACAATTTTGAATATTCTTTTCCCTTTTCTCTAATTCTCTCTCTTTCTCTCTTTCTCACTTTCTTCCTCTTTCCCTCACTTTCTCTCTAGACAAACGTTCTTTAATTCTTCTATCATGTTCAATGTAAATGGGACATAATAGAGATGAAATCCATCAATAATATGTGGTGTGAAATTTTCGCATAATTTATTAGTTATACTTGTTGTAGGAAAGGAAATGGCAAATATAATATTAAAGTTTATGGGCTCATATACATGGATTTATATGTGGACAAATGTTAAAATTAACTTGTACAAAATCAATTGATTTATACTATATCCAATATCCATTCACTTATAAATTATTTATATATTTTCTATTTATTCAATGTGATACATTTCCCAACATATAACTTGGTCAAATGGCGATGGATTAACACAAATTTGAAATTCATCGTAATTTAGTCTAAGATTACTTTTGGCGCTAAAGTTAAAAAAAAAAAAAAAAATGGGGATTTGAAATTTTAGCAATGCATTACTTTTAGAGCACTGCTATTTAGATCAATTTGATCAAGATCAAAAGCATTTAATGTTAAATTTAGGTTTTGTTATTACTAATATACTCTTGATATAAAATGAAGGTAATTTTTTTTTTTTTATGTTAGGTGCCAATTAGCAGCCTCTTTCCCTCCATTAAGCCATAATAAGTTAAAGAATAAACTGATTTATATTCCCATGAAATATTAAATGCATTTATATTAAAGATAACACATTTTCATGCATACTCATTAATTAATTGACCAACCATTTCTTGTACAATTTTAAACCGCAGTTGTCATAAACTCATAATATAATATTTTTTATGTGTTTTTATATTTAATAATAAATAAAAATATAATATTTTATCAATTTAAATATTTCCATAATTCTGCTATTAAAAAAAAAGTCATATTTTCAAATTCAAATGATTTTTGATATTATAATTAAATAGTAAAATCAAAATTTTTAAAAAAATTATGAAATTTAAATAAATTATTTTTTGCGTGATAATAAACAGAAGTTTAGTAGCTTCACAGCTGGACATTATGGAAGGATCAACTTCTTAAGAAAATAAAATTACTGAAAAATATTTTGAAAAAATAATCGCAAAAATAAAAGATGTCAAAATTATAAAGGGTTAATGTACTGAGATGGGGTGAGCATGAATCGGTTAACCAAACCATTGCTCATTTCAGTATCCAAACCATTTATAATGGTCAACCATTTTTTCCGTTAATTGCAATGGTTATCCACAGTAAAACACAATATCATAAACACAAAAATCTATTATTATTATTTTTATATAAAACATAATTATAAACTTAGAACTATTAGTCAATCGAACCTTAGCCAATTTACTATTTTAGCATTTACATATCTGTATATTTCGAATATATGATCGAGTCAAGCTCAAGCTTAAAAATTGAAGTTCAATCGAGCTCAAATTTGTCCCGCCCTTTTAAGGATATCCAAACCGGCTTAAAGTTTATAAACCCGAATTTGTCCCAAATCCTTTTAAAAATATACTTTCATTACTTGTACCAGTCCCAAACCCTATTAGTACTATGCTTATGCTACTCGAACTCGCCCACACCCATTTTTTTTTATTCAAACAAAAAAGATTTATCAAAGATAAATTTAATGAAAATGTATTAATGAATATAAAAATAGCACTTAAACTAATAAAACAATATGTATTAATGCAAATAAAAAGTAGGAATTAACCCACTGCCATCCCTACTTGAAATTGTTCAACTTGACTCGACTTGACTCGATTATATCTCTAGGATGGGGTGGTGTTAAGAGTTCGAAATTGAGGATTATTTAAGCGATAACAATTAATTAGGGTTATCGTGACTGTAAGCAAGAAACTTAAAATTTCAGATAAGGATTAAGAATGAACCCAATGTGCATATGAATGGCAACAAGTAGGATACTCGACATTTAAGGGCACCCAAACCTGACACATGTATTAAAATAATACTCATATCCATTCCAAGCCCTATAAATAATTACCTTTATCCGTCATATTAGAGTCCAATAGGGGTGTCAAAAGGTGTTGGTGAGTCATGTTTGTGTCGGGTTGATATACTCAGGTAACATGATCAGGGTCAACACGAACACGACTCATTTATTAATCGTGTCACCCTAACACGACACGAAAATTAAACAGGTTACACGAATACGACACCTATAACCCATTTATTTAATTGAGTCATATATGGGTCATGAACCCGACACAACCCATTTATCCTGTATAATATTTATAACCTGAAAAATGTAATATATTTATTATATAAATTAATTTTAATATTGTCCATAAATCAAATTATGATTAAAATTGTAAATTCATTAAAAATTTCATATTTCATATGTTTTTCAAGCATTCAAGTAAGCACCATCAAATAAACTTAAATAAGATTTTATTTATCTTTGATTTTTTTTATCATTTTATCATTTTATTAATTTTATTTGTCTCTTCCAATGCAATATAAATGACTATTTTAACCCTTACTATTACTAAAAAAATATACAGGTTATAAATGGATTATGATGGATTAACACTACCCAACACGACATGTGAAATTAAATAGGTTGTAACGGGTTAGCGTGTCAACCCATTATACGACTCGTTTAAGCAGTGTCATAAACGGGTCAACCCGTTTACCGACACGGACATACTAAATCTCAACCCTAACACGAAAATTTATCGTGTTTGACGAATCGTGTTAGCGTGTCATGACCCTTTTTGACACCCTTAGAGTCCGATAGGGTTGGATACTGAAATTACTGGCTTTACTACCATCTCTAATCATGCATGCAATGAAATATAAATCGGATTGTGCAATTCTTAAATTATATTGCAGCTTATTATAAGAAAATTATATCACATTTAAAATAACACTAATTATTTTGAAATGAATTAAAATTCTTAAATTGTATAAATTGAAGGGAGTAATGGTTAATTTTTTTAAAATATAAGGGGTAAATGTTAATTCTTAACAAACTCATAGGGTAATTATTAATTTTTTTTAAACAAATCATCAAGGGGTAATTTTGAATTTTTAACAAAATTATTAGGCCAATTTTAGATTTAATAAAAAAATTAAGGGGATATTTTTTAATTGTAATCAAAACTTAGGGAGTTACAAAATTCTTTTGCCAAAATTAATTGAATATTTTAAAATTTTTAAACAATAATGAGACACAATTCTAATAGCCAAAACTAATTTCTTTGAAAGATTGTTTGTTACCAATGCATTGGAATTCACAATAAAATTAATGAACATATTATTAAATGAGAAAGAGAATGAAATTCAAAATTTATTCTCTGAAATGCTGCATCTTTAATTGAAAACATAGATAAGGCTATTCTTGTATTTTTACATTGCATAAAAGAAGGAAATTATTTGTATTATCCTTTTGATATGGATCAATTTGATCTAAGAAGTATTATCGTTACTTTTAATACTCCATTCGTCCCAAAATTTAATTCACTTTTCATTTTTAAATGTTAGTTTTATAAAAGAATCTCTATATTACTCTTTATTAGTTGTATAATTAATAAATATATATTGAACAAAGTATATAAATTAAATTAATGTATCATTATTAAGGAGTAAGGATATTTTAAAAAATTTATAAGATATTAACTAATTTCCTTGTGTGTAAAAGTAAAGTGAATTATTAATTTGAAATGAAAGGAGTAATGAAAAAAGTTGGCACCTAAATTTACAGATGGGTTAAAAATTAATGACGAATTAGCAAAGGATTCATGCCGCTAGTTGACATACACATATCATTACCTCCATTTTAGTGATGGAAACAAGTCCATCGCTATTTTATAAGCTTAAAAGCACTCTTTTTTTTCCCTTATTTTTTCTTCCCTTATTCCGTTCTTCTTTTCTTCGCCCAACTGCTCCTTGCTGTCAATTAAGGTATTTTGCTTTTCTCTTCAAAGTCAAATTTTTTTTTCTCTTCTTTTTTTCTTATGATCTTCTCTTTTTTTTTTTTATTCTTCTTTTTGGTATTTAATGTTGATTTTTCTCTTTTCTTACATTTTTTTCCTAGTTTTTTTAATTTTTGTAGATGGTAAAAGAAAAGAGATGGGATGATGATGATGATGATGATGATTGATAAGGATAAATTTTATATATACTGAAGTCAGCCAAGTTAGCTAGACTTGGACCATAGACTTTTTACCTATGCCTATCCTACGAAAGTTAATGCTTAATAAACTTTCTTTCGTCTTATCTGAAAAAGGTTTGTATTTGTACCCCTTCGTCCATGCTAGGAAGAAAAAGGGACTTTCATCATTGAATAGTTCTTTTAAGTATCGAAGATCACTTATGATGAAGGGTTTCGTCTTCAGCTAAGTAATCTGTCATATCTACTACATCAACTATCAACTTATGTCAGTAGTATGACAACTACTCCTATCTCTATGTGAGATACAAAGCCATCATGACCTCAGGATACACATATCACCTCACCCATAGTTGTCCCGTCTCCTCCAACTGTGGATTTAGCTACTTCTTTGCAGCGCTTGAGTGTTTTATTTGCTAGACAAACCACAGCTGGACCCAGTACTGTCCCTATTAATTCCTCGTCGCCTGATTTAGCCCCTTCCATGCAATTTTTGCACACTGTAGTTGCTGCCATGCAAACCTCACAGCCACATTTTACTCCTCTTGCACCAAACGTAAGTGTGGTACCCGAGACTAATCCGAGAGCAGCAGCAAATAGACAGAGAGCTTTCCCACCCGCACTTGCACCATCATCAGAAGTAGAAGAAGGAAGAGTGGGGGAAAGGTCCAGGGGAGCAATGATTCGGTCAGTAATAGGCCAAATTGGTAAGGATAAAACTCATCCACCTGTTGTAGAACACTCACATGGTGCTGAAAGAAGTATGCGATATGAGAATAAAGAATATTCTAGAGAAAGAAGACGTTCTAACCATCAAGGAGATCATGCAGCCCCTGAAGAGCGAGCCAGTAGAAGGGGGGGATAAAGGAGATAAAAGGAAAGAAAAAGATGCAGAAGAAGCTCTTGAAAGACAATCTAAGAGAGGAGCAGCCATTTCACAGACAACCTCCTCATCTTATCGAAGAGATCATAGAAGTAGAAGAGGTCATGAAGTAACTAGTAGGCATAGAGCTGAAGATGTCAGAGAAGCAGTAAAAAAGCTCTGGAAGAGTTGGAAGAAAGCCGAGGGAAGAAGGCCATGGATAAAAATTTGACACTTGCTCTTAAGTCACCATTTGTGAGACGAATCAGTGACTTTAAAATGCCAGAAAAATTCAAACAGCCGAGCATTCAGAAATATAATAGCGAATCTGATCCTAGAGTCCATGTTATGGATTATAAACACGCCATTGAGATTCAAACTGTAAGTGACGAAGTGCTATGCAAAGCCTTCCGAGGATCTCTAAAAAGAGCTGCTACAAGATGGTTCGATGGACTAAAAGAAAGAACAATTAGTTCTTTCAAACAACTTGCCAAAAGCTTTATGCATCGGTTCGCAGCTAGTATTCCGATGGAGAAAAGAACTCAATCATTAGAGCATATAACTCAGAAGGAAGGGGAAACACTCAGAGATTATGCGGCTCGCTTCAATAGAGAAGCATTAAAAGTAACAAAGCTTGACCAAGCTAGAGCAGTAGAAGCACTTCATAATGGCACGAATCATCACGACTATTTTAAAGCTTTGTGTAGGCATGTTCCTCAATCTTTAGAAGAAGCCATGGCTATTGCTCAAAAGTACATTCGTCAGGACGATGCCTATCGATCTAGCCAATTTGCAAAGAGGAAAAGAAGTGAAGATTACAATCAAGAAGAGAAGAAAGCGAGAAAGAAAGAAGAAGCAGTCCAGAAAGATGAGCAAAAAAGAGGGTCAAGACAAAAAGGCCCCGGAAGACTACCTCATTTTGATGCTTCGAAGTTGACCCCTCTAAATGCTAGTCCAACTGAAGTGTTCATATCTTTTCAAGATCAAAACATATGGACTAAACCGAAGCCAATATGAAGAGATCCGGAGCTCAGAGATAGAACCAAATACTATCTCTTTCATAATACTCATGGTCATAATACGAATGATTGTCAAGTGTTAATGGAGGAAATAGAACAGCTCATTAAAAGAGGTCACCTAAGTCAGTTTGTGAAAGAGAATGTGGGAAATAAAGAAGAAAATGAGACAAGCTGAGACAAAAATAAGCAAGTTGTAAATGATGGCTTTGCTTGGACTATCAACTGTTTGACTAGAGGCCCTGATGAAGCAGTAATAAGCAGAAATAAGGCTAAGGCCTTAGCTAGAAGAAGAGAAGAGCCAGAATTTGTTTATTATGGTGGAGTTAAAGCATTAATCGTTAGAAAAGATGGAGACGAGCTGAGAAATCCACATGCAGATCCCTTAGTCATTCAAGCCATTATTGCCAATTTTGTAGTGAACAGAATATTGGTAGATGATGGCAGCTCAATTAATTTGATGACGGATAAAGCTTATAAGCAGATGGGATTAAAAGAAATAGATTTAGAAGAGTTAAATAATCTAGTCCGAACGCTAGATGGATCCGAAGTGCCAGTGCTTGGAACAACAAGATTGCCTTTCACAATTGGCATTACTCCTGAACATGTTACGGTGATGGCCTCGTTTGTAATAGTGTAGATTCCAATGGCCTATAATATGCTGCTAGAAAGACCATTATTGTATGTACTGGATGCTTCGGTCAATATTAGAAGATTAAGGATGACTATTCCTGGGCTGAAAGGAAGAGAATTCCATATATACGGAGCAAGGAAAGAGGTGGAGAAAATAGGAACAAGATAAGAAGAGGAAGAAGAACAATACTGTTGCTAACGAAGAAGTAGCTATGATTGAATCAGCAACAAAGAAAGTAAATAAAATTTCGTCTCAGCGGACAGAGCCAATAGAGGAATTGGAAAAAAAATTTATCAGCAAGGAAGAACCAGAGAAATTCTTGCTTATTAATTCCTCTTTAAGGGATGAACAGAAAGTAGAAGCTTATTGTTTTCTTAAAAAAAATATGTCAACTTTTGCATGGACTTCGAAGGAGATGAAAGGAGTCAGTCCAGACGTGATGGTACATCAGCTCAATGTTGATCCAACTTTTAAGCCTGTAAAACAGAGGAAGAGGTTCTTCGGAGTAGAGAGGCAAGCAGTAATTGATGTTGAAGTAGATAAGCTAGCAGAAGCTAGGTTCATCAGAGAAGTCCAATATCCAGAGTGGTTAGCCAATGTGGTATTGGTCAAGAAAGCTAATGGGAGCTTTAGAATGTGTGTAGATTTCACCGATCTCAACAAAGCTTGTCCTAAAGATTCCTTTCCACTGCCCATGATAGATAAGATCATAGATTCCACTGTAGGATATGGGTATTTATCTTTGCTTGATGCAAAACAAGGCTATCACCAGATAAAGATGTGTATGGAAGATGAAGAAAAACATCTTTCATTACAGAGAAAGGCATTTATTGTTATGTATCTATGCCTTTTGGCCTTAAGAATGCGAGAGCTACCTATCAAAGGCTTGTCAACAAGATATTTAAAGAACAACTGGACAAAAATCTTGAAGCTTATGTAGATGACATGATGGTGAAGAGTAAAAGCTTCGAAGATCATGTGAGAGACTTGAAAGAAGTATTTAAAGTAATGAACCAGTATAATATGAAGCTTAACACAAAGAAATGCACCTTCTTCATCAGATGAGGGAAATTCTTAGGATTCATGATCAGTGAATGAGGAATTGAGCCGAATCCAGATAAAGTGAAGGCCATCATGGATATGAATCCTCCTCGCAATGTAAAAGAAGTGCAAAGATTGACGGGGAAAATAGTAGCACTCAATAGATTCATGTTCCGATCTGCTGAGAAGTACATGCCATTTTTCAAAAATTTAAGAAAGAGTGATTCTTTTATGTGGACAGATGAATGTCAAGAAGCTTTTGAGCAGCTTAAAGTTTTCTTGAGTTCATAACAAATTCTAAGCAGACCGTTACTTGGAGAAGAAGTATTGAACTATTTGTCTGCTTCGAACCAAACTA
Source organism: Vernicia montana (assembly GCA_949750685.1). Taxonomy (NCBI): domain Eukaryota; kingdom Viridiplantae; phylum Streptophyta; class Magnoliopsida; order Malpighiales; family Euphorbiaceae; genus Vernicia; species Vernicia montana. The sequence goes on from CATKHJ010190491.1 coordinate 9,178, forward strand.
TCAGTTCGATGCTGATTAGGGAGGAAGGGTTTGTTCAGAAACCCATTTACTACTTTAGTAAAGTCCTACAAGGAGCTGAATTGAATTATATCCCTTTGGAAAACTTGCTTATGCCTTACTCTTATCTACTCGAAAGTATAAGGTGTATCTACAAGCTCATCAAGGGATAGTGATCACCAATCAACCACTTCAAAAAATTTTACCCAAGCCAGAGCTTTCGGGAAGAATGTTGTGCTGGTCTATTGAATTAAGCCAGTATGGATTGCAATATAAGCCTCGAGCTGCAATTAAGGCTCAAGACTTAGTTGATTTCATCTCTGAATGTTCATTTGGTTTAGGAATACCAGAGCAAGATGAAGTGATAGACAAAAAGGTGAGTACGAAGGCAACAGTGTTTGATTCCCATAATCATCCCACTTGGGATCTTTATATAGATGGAGCTAGTGGAAGTGATGGAAGTGGAGTTGGCATAGTATTAAGAAAAGAAGAAGGGTTCTTATTGGAGTATGCCTTAAAGTTAGATTTCACCACTACCAATAATACTACCGAATATGAAGCTATGATTTAAGGATTGCTATTGGCAGATTGTCTTCGACTAGCAGCTCTCAAAGTCTATAGTGATTCTCAGTTAGTAATTGGCCAGATTAACGGAGAATTCGAAGCCAAAGAAGAAAACATGGCTCGATACTTACAAAAAGTCAAGGGAATAGTTCAGAGAATCAGAAATAGAGGAGTTGAAGTGCAGTTTTATAAAATCCCTCGAAATGATAATTGTCAAGCAGATAGCCTCAGCAAGCTAGCAGCCACTCATCCAGGGGATTTGCCCTGAAAGATATTCATGGGTTCATTGTCTTCGTCGAGCATCCAAGAAGTTGAAGATGTCATGGAAGTGGATGAACAGCCTTGCTGGATTGATCCCATAAAAGCTTAATTGGAAAAGGGAGAGTTACCGGCGGATCCGAAAGAAGCAAAAAAAGTGAAATATCGAAGTGCCTATTTCTCTGTTCATAATAATGTTTTGTATAAAAGGGCTTACTCTTTGCCTTGGTTAAATGCCTGAGACCTAAAGAAGTTGAGTATGTCCTCAAGGAGATTCATGAAGGATCTTGTAGTTGTGAACCCTTAATTTTGCACCTCAGTGTATGGTTGAACCTGATTAACCATTGGCGGAAGTGCGGCGGTCAAGCGGAAGGACAATGGCAGAAAATGGGCCCGAAAAATGCAAATGGACCTGCGGGTGCCGCAGGCTGCTCTTGCGGTACCGCAGGGCAAGCCTGCGGTTGCCACAGACTGCTCCTGCGGCACCGCAGGGCAGTTTTGTGGCAGCAAAATACTGCCACAGGGCCCCCCTGTGGTGCTGCAGGGGCCCTGTGCGGCAGTGCGTAGCTGACTCCGAATCCCACATAGAAAGAAGACAGAAATTCACCTATCCTCTATTCCTATATAAACCTACCCTCCCTAACCCATTAGACACCTCAACTCACTCAAAGCTAGCTAAATCGAGCCTAATTGCTTGAAAGCTAGCCATTTTTTAAGGCTTGGTTCGAAAAGAGCTGCCTTTTAGTTCTAAACTTTTGTTCTTGTTGGGTGGTCTGTGCGTTCTCTCAAGCCAGTTCGAGAGAGTCCTAAGAGCCATCCGAGTAGCCATTAGGAGGCTTTGGTTCCGCCGAGACAAGTCAAGATGGAATTGCGATCCGGTCGCCCGCTCCGTCCATACGTCCCGAAGCGTCCTCAAAAGGTATTTATATTCTTCCTTTTTCTTTTATTTATTTATTTGTTTGCTTTCTTTGCTTGCTTTAGTTTGCTTTTAGTTTTTTTAGCTTAGTTTCTTTATTGCTAG
>CATKHJ010190530.1:0-12228 GCA_949750685.1 Vernicia montana
ATACTCATACATATACTCACTTGTAATCTCATAAACTTATAAGTCTCATAAGATAATATATAAAAATTACCCATAATTGCCATAAAGGCCAAAAGAATAGCTATCTCTCTCTCTTACACACATGGAGCACTAAAATGTCTCAATTACATATAAAATAATGGAGAAATTACATTTATCAAAATGGTTCTTTAGGGAGAAAAATGCCTGAAGAACCGAGCTGATGAACTTCTAATCCCCTGAAAAATGGAATCACTAATGAGATAAAGCAGTGAGTAAAGAATATACTACCATACTTATGAGGCTAGGTCACTCAAGGCTAGCTCACAAGAATGGTAGGGCTCATACTTATCCAATAATTTATAAAATAGCAAATGAGGCTCATACACTCATAATAATCAATAACTCGTGATATACAAGAATAAGCTAATAGATGGATATAGAAATCAAGCTTGTAATACTTGGAGCAGAGGCACTTTATTAGCATGCTCATCTCATAAATAAGGATAGAGGCTGGTTTAGCATACCCTTGCTCGTAATAAGAGTAGAGGTTTAATAACATACTCTTGCTCGTAATACGTAAAATGGATCAGATTCCATGTCTAGGACAATTTACCCTTCCTGGATAGGGGTAAGATATTATACCCTATCCATCGAGTTACAATGTGCACAAAGTCTAATGATTAACCCGTATTAGTAGGGGATTTCTATACCATTAAGATTATCACATATAAATCGAAAAATTTAAGTTCTCATAGACAAATAACTCATGGAATTCAATTGGTTCTCATACTCGTAAGCATATATCCATATATGGTTCTCATAAGATAATAATTAGCAAATGGCTAATTAAGAACTCAAAGAGTTTAATGAAACATTTCGTTAAATCAAACAATACTTATATATTCATACTCTTGGTAGCTTGTAAAAGAAATTAGGCATTATGCCATAGGAATTCAAATACAAGAATAGTAGTATATTTTCTACTCACCTTAAATCAAAAAGAATCCTCTATTATCTCTTAGAAGCTCCTCAATTACATCAATCAATGGGGCTCATCACATCCCTCATGATCTCCATTATGACTTTTAAGAGGAACTATACATGCAACACATAAAAATTATCAATACAAATAACCCATGCTCTTAAATCACTATACTCATGGTAAACTCATGATTTCTAACTCTATTCCCTTCCCCAAGCACAGATTATAACAATGGAGAAGAAGAAATTCAAAGAAAACTAAAACCCTAACTCACCTCTTCAATAGATGCTTCAATAATGAAAGAAAGTTTGAGTCCTTGTAACCCTAGATCATTTAATTGAAGCGATAAATGAAGTTCCTTAGCATTTAAGAAGTTGGGTTGGTGTTTCTCTTGAAGTTTTAGGGTTAGGGAGGAGTAAATAGCTTTTATGAACTAAAATGGGGCTTAATTCTCTTTATATAGCCCGCTAAATCTGCCCAGCCCTGACATGATGAACGAGCGTTCATCTCATCTACCTTAGCTTTTACTATTCACACAGGGGCCTTCTGAACGTGCGTTCAAGAATGTGAATGAGCGTTCACCTTCATGAACGAGCGTTTATGATCTGTGAATGAATGTTTATCTCTCAGTCCTCAATTTGCTACTGTTCACACAGAAGCCTTGTGAACGAGCGTTCACACTTCAAAATCTTTAAAACCACTTATAATTCACCACATAAAGCCATAAACTCATCCCATAAGCCTCATTTCAATATAACACCCTATAAACATCATCAATTACTTATCATATAACTCAAAGCTCATAAAAATACTAGATATACATCTAATAACTCATATAACGAATCAAATGAATACATACATGAACTTGGGGTATTACGGTGCCCCTAATTTGGAATGATATTGGCTTGGTTATCAAGGCTAAGTCAGGTATGGTGCAGGAAGTTATTGCTTGGAAAGCTCAGTCAAGTGTGGCCCAGGAGGTCATTGCTTGGAAGGCTCAGTCAGGTGTGGCCCATAAGAAAGTTATTTTGGAAGGCTGAGTCAGGTTTTGCCTTGGAGGTGGTTATTTTGGAAGGCTAGGTTGGGTTTTGCCTTAGAGAAAGGTGAAGATTTATGAGTTGTCTATATGTGACTTATCTGTTAAAAATCTGCTTCTGGACATAACTTTTGGAGGTGATTTAACCAACTAATTTGCCACTTGAATTTGCTTGTCCAAAGGACTTAGACTTTAGTGATGATATGATATGCCAAGGAAGCTTGGGCTTGGATGGTATGATTTGCCAAGGAATCATGGGCTTGATTTGCCATGAAGGCTTGGGGTTGGCTTTGACTGGTTTATGTCCTTTTAATTATCTTAAAGATGAAAAGCCTTAGGAGTCATGGCTTGACTTTGGCTTTGCCAAGGAGACTGGGCTTTATAGATCATGAGTCCTGAGAGACTTGGGATTTTAGTGGACTTAGCCTTTGCAAGATGAGATTTTACCAAAGAGACTTAGGTTTTTGGTGGGCTTGGCCTTTGCAAGATGAGATTTTACCAAGGAGACTTGGGTTTTTGGTGGGCTTGGTCATTGGAAGATGAGATTTTACCAAGGAGACTTAGGATTTTGGAAGGATAGTAGGCCTTGACTGGCTTAGGCCCTTTTGATCAGTGTTGGGGAGGTTGTTATGATTTTGTTATCGTAGCATAATTTATGGAGAAGATAAGCACGACTTATCTTATTGTCTGAGATTGAATAGACTCTTAGAGTGGCAGGACTTTTAGAAAGACACTGGATTTGTTTTTGGATGACGACTCAGAAGATGTGATTTTGGATGGATGGTAAGAGTTGTTTAGCTTTTTGTGACAAGCGTTTTGAAGGATATGCCCCTAATGAATGATAAAGGCTACTTAGCTATTTGAGCTAAGAGATGTGCTGGATGATAGGAATGATATGCCTTTTTTGAATGATAAGGGCAATGTGATAGATGACATGAAGGATATGCTCGTGACGGATTTGACAGAAGATAATTCGGAAGGCGTGCCCCTAATGAGGGATTAACCGGAAAATGATGACTTAAGATGATATGCCCTTAATGTGGGATAAAAGGCATAAGGAACAGAATGATTTGATCAGGATTATTTTTCTCTTCTTTTTAGCTCTAACTTCTGGCCGAGCTGCCCTTTTGGGTTTTTAACTCGACGAGCTTGCTCTAAATTTTGCCTAAGTCGCCCTTTCGGGTTTTCAACTTAGCGAGATTTCTCTAATTTTTGCCTAAGTCGCCCTTTCGAGTTTTCAACTTAGCAAGTTAATCAATGAATTTTTGCCTAAGTCGCCTTTTCGGTTTTCAACTTAGCGAGCTAATCAATCAATTTTGGCATTTAAAAATTATTTCACCATGATTTGGGTTACTACTATCCTTCATTTTGGAGCTTTAATCTTTGTCTAGACCATTTCATTGAATATTGGTCCAGAGAGAAAACTTGTGAGGACATCGGGTCCTTTTTTGAAATTTTTGCCTCTTGTTGAGGTGTCTGTTTTTTATTACCTAAAAGTGCAATGGGTAACTTTATTTGATTACTTTCAGCTTTGACTGATTCAACTGAATAGATCACCATTTAATGCTTTTTATTGATTATCCTTTAGTTGGAAGCTGGTGAAATGACTGCTGATGCGGGCACAAGAATACCTCAAGTCTTTATTGTTCCAAATCATAGTGGATTTCATGGTGAAATGCAAATGCTTGCCAAAATTCATTGATTTTTTTTAATGATATTTTTTGTGAACTTAACAGGAAATATGAGAATAGAAAAGTGCACAAATAACATAAATGTTTTGTTGCAAAAAGAGAATATAGTACAAAGATTTAGACTCATAAATGACAGACTCATACTCAAATTTGGATTTTGAACATGGACTCTGAATATGAACTCATACTTGAATTTGGATTTGGATTTGAACTTAATCTCAAACAGGTCAGATCAGCTGAGTTTGAACTCGTCCATAACATGCTACTTAGGCAGAGGTGAGGTGAGTTGAGGTGTGATCTGTCTTCCACATTGGTGAAGATGCATAGAATCATGGCTTAAGTTTGAAAAGGAAGATAAGATCAAGGCATGTCGGTCTTAGCCTCAAAGGTTATGGGGTTCAGATTCTTCATCACTATTTAGATTGGTGGTAGTGAATTCATGTTAAAATGATCCGCTTTAGATGTAATCTTCAACCCTTAATGCAGTTGCCACCAAAGCTTTAAAGGTGGGCAAGTATTGGGTTAGCAGATGGGCTTGGTAAGCTGGGAGTTGTTTTTTTGATAAGGATGTCCACCTATTCTTATTCAGTTGGTTTGTTTACCATTTGAGTAGTTTTAGCCCTTCACCTTGTAAGGAACGTGGAGAAGGACTCATTCGAAAGTTGTTTGGTGGTTTCCAGGTCATACCTAGTGACATCCACTTCACTGTTGTAATGATATTGCTTGATAAAGGCTTGAAAAATATCATCCCATGTCCTTTTTTGGTTATTGTCTAGTGAAAGAAACCATCTTATGGCTACACCAGTTAATGATTGTTGGAACAGTTGTGCAATGAGCTCATTGTTAAGTCCCAAAGGTTGAACTGCCCCTACATATATCATCAGATGGATCTTGGGGCAAGTAGTTCCATCAAATTTCTCAAGTTTAGGCATTTTAAATTTGGGTGAAAGCTTAGCATCAAGGAACAAGGCTAAACTATCCACATCAATCAGGTTATTGCTGTGCTTTAAGGATTTGATGGCTTTCTTCATTGCTTTAAATTTCTCCATGAATGTTCTCAATTCAGGGTGAGAGAAAGCTTCCTTCCTTTGAAAAGGATTCACAGGAGATGAAGTAACATGCTGGGTAATGATATTTGGAACCTTACTGGTTTGAGGGGTACTAGTAACAGCTTTTCCTTTGTTTGTAAGGTCAATAGTTGTTTTGGATGATGAAGTAGTGTTATTATGGGTTTGGGCCGGAACAGGATTGGCCTATTTAAAATTTAGGATAGTCTGGTCCAAAGTTGTGTTTGGGTTAGTTGATTTGAAGCTAGCTTGATTAACCATGGCCCGCACTTCTTTGATGATGGATTGCCTCTGTTATTCGAATTGAGTTTGTTGAGCATTCATAATTGCTTGGAAATTCTCCTATTGATTTTGAAAGAGATTGGTCATGAGTGTGGTCAGGGCAACCATGTTAGTTAGGTTAGCCATTGGTACCTTTAAGCAAAACCAAAAGAAAACCCAGTAACTGATTGGAGAAAAGATGATGTGAGTAGAGGTATACAGACTCCTGGGGAAAAAGATCCCTTATGGTGTTGTGGGCTAACTGTTATTTGCCTTTGAGTATGATGGGCCAAAGGTATTGGGCTTTGGAGATTTTTCCAAGGTCTTGGGCTTAGGATTGCATGTTGTGCCAAAGGTATTGGGCTTTCAGAATTTTCTTAGGTAGGATGGGCCAATGCTTTGGGCTTAGGGTTGCATGTTGCGCCAAATGTATTGGGGTTAATAATTGTGGGGCGAAGATGATTGGGTCAAAAAGTGTTTGACCCTTCTCTAGTTCAAGGCTTCACTTAAAATGAATGCATGTTGTATGTATGCATGACATGCATGGGAACGGTATTTTATAATGATGCCGATGTGTAAGAGCTTTGCTTTATGGAACATACAACCTAAAGTCAGGTTTTAGGGTCATTAAATGAAAAGGTAAGGGTGGCTTGAATTGGGTACTCGTCACACTAGAGCAGCAATATACCTAACCACATGTGAGACAAGGAGCCTCGCGTGGGTCCAGCAGTACTTGCATACTCATTATACCTTTAAAAAGGATTTAAAAGATACGTTGCAGGTTGGATGTTTTCACTATCGGCGAATAGACCCAACGAGGGTTACCTACTCGATGTTACTTTCTATCCATTGTTTTCCTAGGAAACTAGGGTTTTGGATAAGGAGTCCACATGTAGTGATGCATGAAAAGTTATTTTGAACTTAAAGCCAAACTCTGTATTTTACCAAAAGTAATCCACTTTTATCTTTTAAAAAGGATTTAATTATCCCCAGTGGAGTCGCCAACTGTGAGGTCTCGCTCGAACACCAATTCGATCCGCTAAGGGAATTGAAATTCTCTTCAGGAGAAACTCCACACTTGGAATCCGCTGTGAGTTCGAAAAATTAGATTTTGCATTTTGGCATTGTAAAGAGAGTCGCCACTTCAATTTTATTTATTTTAATTGGGAAAATTAAAGGAAAACCCAAATGAAATTGACTCCAAATTATTTATCTTATACCAATGGAAAAACACTAATCCACGAGTGAGCAAAAAGGGCTCGGAGATTAGGTTTTGGCAATTAACAATAAATTTCTTTAGTTTGGCTAAGATACAAAATAATTTTATGTAAAGATGATTTTCATGCATGAATGAACATGGATAAAGATGATGAATAAAATAGTTAAAAGTGATGCAAATATTATATGAATAACAGTTATGAAAGAAATAGGCAGAAAACAAAATAAGATAAGAGGATCTTTTCTCTAACCCTTATGAGTACTAGGAAAAATACATATTCCTCAATTAATTTAATAAAGGAAATTCATAAAGGATAATAAAGCAATAAAAGAAAGATAAAATAGAAAGGGGAAAATATTATTTAAAATATTTTGGAGTTGATGCCTTAAAGATTGGCATGCCTGTGTATCCCATTGAATGGGAATCAAATCCCACGCAGTTCTTCCTTCTTGCGAATGAGGGGTTTTGACAAAAGAGGTTGAATTAGTTTATTAATTTAATTAAGATTTTAAATTAATAATTTTAAATCTTTTCAGTTTTAGACCTAAATAAGGCATAGTAATATGAATTCTAGTTCTGATTTTAGAATTTTAAAATGCAAGAAAAAAGAATTATAACTTTACTTTTCTTGGCTTTTCCAAGAACGGGGTGAGCTTGGATCCGGCTTCTGAGCTCCACTTCGGATTAGGAACTCAAGACGAGTAATAGTAATAATAACTTTAAATTTAAAATAAATTTGGTGGGTAATGGATTTGGATATAGAAAAGTGATTTCAGTGTATCGAAATTGACAGAGCTTTAGTTATAAATAAAGACATTTTTCGGATTCTCCCCTTCTCCTCCTTCTTTTCTGAAGGGGGAAGGGGCTATTTATAGAGGAGGCAAGGTGAGGAATCAGGTGACACCAGCGGCACGCACGGCATACCGATGGTGCCACCTAGGCGATTGCTGGCCTGGCTCAATCTGGTTCGCCCGGATCAACCCGATTTTGCACTGCTTTGGTCGGTTTTAGCTTGTTTCTGATTCGATTTGGGCCCGATTTGATTCTATGGGTTCGTAATTGAAAATGGGTCATCTAGGGGTACAATTTTAAAGGTTCACACTAAGAGGTATTGGAGTCGATATAAAAAATAGTCCCCTAACAAGGGTCTCCATATGTCAATTTATGAATAATAGGGGACGATATAAAAAATCATCTCCTAATTAACTTAACTCTTAGCTTTTAGAGACATATTTATTAGTGTCTCTAATCTTTGTTCCCTTTTCTTATGCTCTATAATACCCCGAATCCTTGGTACTTGTAATATTTTTTAGATCGATCTTATTTAATAAATAAACAGTGTGAATGCTTGAAGTATTTGTTGAGTTGGAATTTTTTTAAAGATTTTACTTGTCGATGACGAAGTGAAGCTCGAAGGTAAGAATGAGGTTCGATAGCGAGGGTTCATGTTTTATAGAAAGGACTAGCTTCGCTTACGAGGATGAAGTCTCGTTATATAAGTATGCAAGCTGATGAGTTGGTGTGATGACAAGGATGAAAGTGAGCTCGGTATTAAGGCAGATGGATACTTATTTAGATGCTAAGTGAAATAAGTGATTCAAATTCGAGTAACATTTTACAATAATAAATAAGTTTAATGAGAGTTAGGCTTCTGTAGTCCAAGAGGGGGGGGGAGGGGGGGTGGGGGTGAATTGGACTTCTTTTGAAACTCTTTCGAATTTGCACTAAAACACCACTAATTCTCAAATATTTGAAAATAAAGAATAAAAAGTAATACACTTAAGAAAATTGCAATAATACAGCCGATTATAATACTGGAGTGAGACGATGTTTAAACAAACATATAGACAAGTTCCAACTGCCTAGTGATCAAAGTTAGACGTCTTGTCTATCACAGGTCTTATGCGGATTCTGTTACTGTATCCGTTAGATGACTATTTAGTAATGGAACATAATTAAAATATTGTAAGTGAGATAAATTAATTTGAACTTAAATAAACTACTCTATGTCAATGAGATTGACAAAAGTGTGTTTCATTGATCAAGTTTTTTTACACAATCTTTAGATTTGATCAAGCAACATAGGCAACTAGAAGAAACAGAAAACATAAAGAAAAGTAAATGGGTAGGAGAATAGAGAAGAGAAAAAAGACTCAGCGATTTATCCTGGTTCGACCCTCTTGTTTACATCCAGTTCTCAAAGCAACCCACTGTGAGATTTTCTCTCTACTAAGTAACTTTGTTAGCGAGCCAGAGTCAAGCCTGTTACAATAGCTTCTAATCACCCTAGAAGACTACCAGAGAAAGTTATCCCCACCTTCTCGCCCATAAGCTTCAAGGTGCTTGCAACCTTTACCCACAAACTTCACTAGGTGTTTGCAACCTCTCAATAGCTTACAAGGTGATACGTGAAACCTTTACAAGAAAACACAAAACAGATGTAGATGACTCACTTACAAATCAATCTATATAGATTAGAATTCTACCCAAGAAAAAATTTTCTTAGAAAATCAAGAAACCAGGATTTTGATAAAACATTTTAAACTCAACGAATGAAGGTTTTAAAGATTAAAAAGATTTTGCACTTAAGCTCTCTAAAAAATGCCCAACTTCATCAAAAACTCAAGTGTTCTTAAGTGCTCTATTTATAGCCAAATTTTGATCTAGACGTTGGAGGAAAGTGTGAAGGAGGGATTAATTTGATTTTTAAATATTTGAACCAGTTGTCATCATATTACAATCCTTAGACAACGATTATTTATGTTTCAGTTCATTATCAACTTTCTTTTTGTCTGTTATGAAATCAACTAGATATTTTATAGGTTCATTTAATGTGCCAGACAGCTTGTTTGCATGAACCACTTGCTTTTCAGGTTCAAGGAAAGTAACATCTCACCTACTGCTTCACTTTTTGTTCATTTGACTTACAAACTAGTTCATTTATCATTTTATTTTGTTTGTAGGTCAACTAATCATTGCTAAATCATTTTTCTTTTGAGACACAAATATTTAGAAGACTTCATCAATGGGGTTCCTAGTTATCTAATATTTCCAGGTCTTCTAATTTCCCTTTTAATTCAGAAATTCTCAAAAGTTAATTTCACAATTTTAGAACCTTTTTAATAAATGCTGAAAAATTAATTTTAAAAAGAAATTTTCAGCTTGGGCAAGCCTTTTAAACTATTTAACATAGAAACTAAAGATTTCTTACTTAGTCTTTATATCTTCATAAGTTCTTTCTTAGTTCCTTGGTGTAGTCTTCTGATTGATTTTTATGGACTCTAACATCTTATTCCAAACATTGAAGTATTGGCTAGTCTAATATGATCTTCTTCTAGCGTGCCAATCCTCAAGATGACTGATTCTTTTAACCTACAAAATAGATTAGTCTAATTCTTTTGTTATCATCAAAATCAAATTAGTAGCCCATTGGGCTAACATTTAAGATTTTGTTTACGAGTTGCAAGAGTTTACATGGCTTATGGTGTAAGCTTCCTACCTCTGATCAGTATGGTAGAAATGTATGGTTGAGAAAGTAAGTTATCTACTCATAAACAGTATGGCATGAAATATGTGGTTAGGAATGCAAGTTACCTACCATTGATCAATTTATTAGCCACTATGATCAATGCTTTGTTATTTTTCTCTCTATATAAGATGTTTTGTGCTACCTAATATTTGCTTTTTCTTCTTCTCAAATTATTTGATTTCTTCCTTCTCTTTAAAGAAATCATAAGATCTTAAGTGCTAAGTTATGATCTAAGTGATCTCTTTCTTCTATCTTCCTTTAGAAGAGTAAGTTAGAGGCAAAGTTGTTTTGTAGGCCAGCCAGTCAAGAAATCTTTGAGCCTCGTATATGTAGAGGTGATGAGTTGCACTTAGTAAAAAGTGTATAAAAAAATTTGATTTAGGTGGAGCTCTAACATAAAGGTTTGATACTTGAAGACTTCGAAGATTTTGAAGATTGCATGATTGAGAGTTTTTTGAGGCAAGATGGAGATTGTTGGATTTTTGAAGATTGCGTGAGTGCGAGATTTTGAGTCAAGATAGAGATTGTTAGAATTGTGACTCAAAATCCTAATGGGACTTGGAATAAATATTTTTTCCTATTTTGTATATGAGAAATATTCCTCAATTGAGTGGAGAATTATTTCCTATGTAGAGTAAAATTCTTTTTTTAATGTTATTCCTAATTGAGTGAGGATCTTTATTGAGTTAGGATTGATAGTGAGTAACATTATAAATATGAATATTATAGGAGAGGTTCTTTGGCCTTGGCCCAATGTTGTGGTAGAATTGCAGTAGCAATGATTGTTGAGCGGTATGCCACAAAATGTATAGATAGAGTGCCTCTGTGATGATATTGTGAGATGGTTTGCAATTTTGTCTATCAAGAAATTGTAATATGATGATTTAGTGGATTATCCTTTTAAAGGACTGTGGACATAGGTATATTGAGAGACTGAACTACGTAAAATTTATTTTTGTTGTTTTTCTCTTTTCTTATCACCACGCTTATAATTCTGATTTTCCTAACAATAATATACTGAGAATTATGTTTTAAATCACGAAAACAGAAAACATTTATGGTATGTCAAATTGCCCCAACAAAGTATATAAAAAGATAATAGCAACTCAAAATTTTTAGGTTATGAATCTTCATAAACAAATGGAAAAGAGAGGCATTGATAAAGATGTAAGTAGCAAACCAATGGAACTTTCTTACCAGATCTTTAAAAATTCAGGACATTCATAAAGAGCATGCATATTCGTTTCCACACTAGCATCACATTGACGACACACTTGATTAATCTGGATATTCCATTTTAACAAAAGATCACCGGTTGGGAGAGATGATTGGCACACTCGCCAAATAAAACGTCAAACCTTTAGAGGAATATCTAGCTTCCATACTTGTATCTATATCCTTTGTAGAAAAGGGCTAAGTTGGTTTGGCTCCACCATGGAGTCAAATTCAATAGAAGCTTTGGCCAAATAATATCCGCTTTTGACCGTGTAATCACCGGACCTAGAAAATTCTCAAACAAGAGAATTGCCATGATAGCTATATATACCTAATTGGAATAGAAAGAAGATACCTAGCTTCATCCTAGAAAAAAAAAAATACTCTCTATCCTAGAAAAAAAAAATACTCTCTACTAACTCTTTATTCCATCCATTAGATTCGAGCAATAAATTACTAACAATAGCAACTAGGCTTAAATTATGAGCAAGAGAAAAAACTTTGAAATCCTCTTGATGAGGAATCCATCTATCATCCTATATATGGACTGAGTGCCCATTCCCAACTCTCCAATATAATCCTTTTTCAATGACCCACTGAGCATTTAACAAACTTTGCCAATTATAACTTGGGTGATAACCTAGCTAGACTGGCATTGAGAATGTCCATTCGAGAGAAATAGAAAGCTTTTAAATTTTTAAAAGAAAAGATTTACAGTCAATCATAAGTCGCCATACGTGTTTTTCCAGCATTACCATATTAAAATATATAAAACTTCAAAAATCCTAATCCTTGATTTTTTGACTTACACAGGATAGACTAGCAATATCAGTAGATCTTTCTCTCATTAGCTTTTTGTTCCCACCAAAAATTAGAAATCATTCTGCTTAAGTCATCACAAACACCAATGGAAATTTGAGCAAAAACTTGATCTTAAAGTTCTACAAGTTTTAAATACTCGTAAGTGCATTAATCGTATCGTAAATAGGATAAGCTCACTCTAAGGTTGATGTCTTACAGAGTTAAGAAAATATACCTAGGCACATTTATTTTTAATTTATTACCCTATTTATGCCAATAAACACTAAGGGTGCGTTTGGATCGAGGTTAAAAGGGTTTAAGTGCTACTCCTGTAATACTTTAACCCTCTTTAACCTTATTTGGTAAGCTTTTAGATATCAAGGTTAATGTTTAACCTTCTTAACAATTGCTCCCAATTAAACTTTAA
>CATKHJ010190601.1:0-17304 GCA_949750685.1 Vernicia montana
TATGTAGACTTGATGAAGAAAGGATGAAGAGTTCTATTAGCATAAGTAAGTTGACAAAAAGTCAACTTTGGAGTCTATTTAGCCAAAATCAATTTTCCCACCATCTTCCTTTCTAATAATCACCAAATAACTTAACTAAAACAAAATTCTACTAAATTAAACACTAAAGGGGCCGGCCATAACATTCTATTGGGCTTAGAAACCCAATAATCCATTTTAAGGCCCAACCGAGACAATTTCCGTATCGTAAAATTTTTTCGTAATTTTCCTTCGATCCCTTTTCCCCAGAATAATTTTATATCACTTCCCATATCATAATATACACTATTAATATTGATACCTTACTTCTTTCAATCAAAATAAACATATAAAAATTCATACCACAATAAAATATTCAAACCGAGCATTTTACACACAACATAATAAATGTATCGATTCATTCCCATTATGATTTCCATAATGTACTATTTATAGAATACATATTTTCTATATCATTTCATAACTCAAATGGGCTATGAAAATTTCGGGTATTACAAGTACTCTCTTTACTTACAAATCTGCTAGTGTTGTAAAGCTTTCATGGAGTTTTTGGTTTTTATTTGAATTTTGTATTTTGGAAAATTGGAGAGATGAAATGGAGAGAGATTTTTTGGGTCTGAGTTCGAAAGAACCATTGGCTTGGTTAAAGAAGAGATTTACCATTTATGGGTATAAAGAAATTGGTATTGTTTTGTTTGATGGGTACAAAAAAATTTGATTTTGTTTTGTTATTTTTTTTTCATAATTTTCTATTAATATTTCTTAATTTTGTTTTTTGAGTTCATGCAATATAATTTATTTTCCAGTTATTTTGATATGAAAATTAATAACTTTGCTTTTGAAATACTGATTATTTTAGAGTTTGATTTTTGATGGAAGAGAGAATATTAGTTAAGAATTTTTTATATGATTTTTTATTTCTGAAGTGAAGTATTTTTTTTTTAATTTTTTAAAATGGAGCATTTGAGGGATGTGGCAATTATACATGGTATGCTAACGTAGCTAAGTTAACTAAAAATGCTTACATGGCAGTCCACGTATTCATTTCTGGCTGAAATTCCAGCGAGTGTTCTCCCAGTGAAAAGATTTTAAAAATTTAGGTATTTCCTGACAAAAAAATTCTTTTGTGACCATATAAAAAAAATTATTAAAATTTGATTTTTGGAGCTATTGACCTATATTAAAGCATATCTTTTTTCTTTTCATTTAGTTAAGAAAATTAACTAGAATATTTTCAATTTTCAGAAAACAAATTGTATGTATAATGTGTAAATATTAATTTTATGTTTTCAAGCGTGGACTTGAATTAAAAATCTTGTGCTCAAGCAGAATTTTATATTTGTCGCTTTTGTGATTTCAATTGACTCGGATCAAAGGAGTGAAAATACCTATGATCTAAAAAAAAATCTTGTGCTCAAGTGAACAACCCAAACAAAACAGGACAGTGTTTTAACACACTTTTTTTCTTTAGCATTTTGTGTCTCGTTGTTGGTTTTAATTTTTAACGGCTGATTTGGGATTACGTTTATATAAGTAGATTTTAAAAAAAAAATTATAAAAATTAATAAAAATTAATTAATTAAATAAATAAATTCAAAAAATATTTTCTTAACATCAAACAGCAATCCCAAACATGCCATTACTCACCTTGATCTCTTGTTTTGGAGTTAAAAAAAAAAAAAAAAAAAAAAGTCTGGGTTGGAAACCCAAAAAAACAGCAACAAAACTCTTATTAAGTAGTAGTATTAATAAATAAAATAAAATAAAAGAAGAAAGAATCGAATCTACAGGCACAGGGACTTGCAAAAAGTCGTTATGAAAAATAAATAAAAAAAGGAAAAAAGAAAAAGAGAAGACAGCAATAAGAATTTACTGTGCACATGTACCGGTTTAGTGCTAGTGCAGGCAGTCACTAAAATCCAACAAACAGTTTTTGGTGGCAATTGGCAATGGATCGTCTGATCCGCAAGATCAGACCTCACCTTCTCGCTTGGCTTCACCGATCTCGTTCTGGTATCTCTGCATTTTTTTTTTTAACTTCCCACTTTCTCACTTCTTTGTTTTTACTGTTTTGTGCCCAACATTTGATCCAAACTGCTATTTTTTGTGCTTGAAGTTGATTAATTTTCTGTGAATTAATTAACAATTGATGGATTTCAACTTGAATGAGTTTATTTGCTTTTGATTTTTCTAGGAAATCCTCTGTTTTTGTCTCAAGGATCTAAATTTTTCTCACTTCAATTTGAAGTACTTAATTAGCAACTACTTTTTTCCATTAGATTGAATTTTAGGGGGTAAAATATAAAATAAAATTAAGAACTGGGTTTTGAGAATGATCAAACTTGAAGTCTTTTTAAGTTAACTGTGTTCTTAAATCTGATTTAGACCCTGTTTGGTATAAATAAATTCCATAAGGTTTGGTAGAATTCATTTGGATTTTCATATTTTCATATTTGATATAAATGAAAATGACTATTTCACTCCTAAAAACTAAATTTTACAGAATTAGACATAATCAAATTCTATCATTTGTAAATGAATTATACATGTCAAATTCATTTATACCAAATAAGGGGTTAAGTTATTGTAGTTATGCAAATGTACAAGGATTAACACATGGAGTTTTCTTAACTTTGATTATTGAGCTGCTAATTATAGTTTACTAACTCCAATATGTTGTTTATGTAGGTCCAATATCATTTGTCAGGCGCTTCTCATACAAAGATATAAAGAGGGCAACTGATGGTTTTCATAGGATACTTTATAGTGATTCTCAAGGGACAGCTTATAGGGCGAAATTTCAAGATGGTGATATTGCATTGGTGAAGGAAGTAAAAGACCTTAGTCAAGAAAAAGATGTTTTTATAAGGCAAGTGCAACTCTTGGGGCGCTTGCATCACCGTCATCTTCTTGCACTCAAAGGCTTCTCCACTGGTCATAAGAGGTGTCTATATGTCTAACTTCCAACTCTCTGTATTGTGTTTTTTTATTTTCATCCTCTTGAATAAAAGGATTGCAGTTAATTCTACTTCAATTGTCTGTAGATTGAAGGAATGATTTGAGAATTTGAGCTTATTTTGAAAATTCACTACAACAAATAACCTCTTTTACCAACAAGATTTACTTCTTGATACTAATAAAAATTAACAGCAATACCACGTGATGTATAAAATCTCTGTAACATGGTATTATAGACATTTGGTAGCACCAACAACATAATGTTAACATGGAAACACTATTATTATGATGTTTTATGATGTTTTAAGTATACACTTGCTATTATTTATTAGTTTTAATATCAAATATCAAATGATATTAAACTAATGATGTTCAATCCAATATTTGTTGCAATGATTTGTTTGACACGAGTGCATGCACTTGTATATAGAGTCAATGTTTTTGGGTGACATTTGATGAAAAATCCTGCAGCAAGCTGCTACATAATATTGAAACTCATGGCATAGGATTCTGAGGAACAATTATTGAAGAAAATGGAAATGTGAAACTTTCTATGTAGTAACCTGCAAAGCATACACTGTCAGCAGGCTAGTCTCAGATAGACTTTGTCCAGAATATGAAAGATTCTTTTAGGCAACCCTGATAATATGATATGTATGACCAGCTAACTGCAAATAGCTTTCTAGAGAACTCCCAACCTGTAATAACATCGACATGGAACATATCATATTTGTATTTGGTAAAAACTTGGATCACATTGTGTTCAGTTTCACACGTCACTGGTATAAGTTCTGGTTTGTCACCAATATCTGGTTTATGATGTCCATTTTCAGTATGCAACTGCTGGTTCCAATTTTGAACATAAGAAAAGGTCATGCTAGTTTATTTGTTGATGTTCATGCTAGATTAGATCCCAGGTCATGGTATGATGATGATTCTATTGTGATGAGCAGAAGGAAAGATTATTTCATTTTACCATTTTCCATTGGTTTGATCATTCTTAACTTTTTTTTTTTTTTGGCTAATTCTATGTACTTAAATTATCACACTTTTCAGGTTGCTAGTGTTTGACAATATAGAAAATGGAAGCTTGAAGGAGCATCTCAATGGTAACCTTCAGAGTTGAACTTGTAAGTGATATATGATTGCAAACTTTGATTTTGTCACCAATGGATGGCTCTTGGCAGATCCTCTTAGGACTCCCTTGAATTGGAAGACAAGGTTACGGATAGCCATTGGGGTAGTAGCAGCATTGGTAAGTCTCTTGTATGTGCTGATTATCTTCCAAAAGTGCACATCTCATAAAATTTTTCAACATACCAAACAGTTTCTGTAATTTCTTCATTGAAAGGCTAGTTTTTAATTAAATATAAACTTGGTAGCAAAATCCTATTCATATTGCCATCTGCTTAGATTGATTAAAAAGTAAACATTATGTTTAGATAACAAATATGATCTCAGGATCTTAATTTCAGCAGGATAACTCAAGGAAGGGATAGAGATTAGGTTGCTTCATATATATGTAATAAAAGTAGAATTTTGTTATCCCATTGTGCAGCTCATTGGTAGACTAAAAAGTAGGATTTTGTTGTTCCTTTCCTTCTTTCATGGGCTGAATAGAATAAAAAATAGGGTCCCTCTCAAATATGCATGCTATGGCCTTAAAAGTGTTGCTAAAAGTATATAGAATATACCTGCAAGTGCATACTGCTGGTTTAAAGTTACTCAAGTTATGGTTACATTACTTGTAGGAATATTTGCTTCTTTTTAGTAACCCACCGATGTATCATGTGTCCATAAGCTCGAGTAATATCATGCTAGATGAGAACTTCACTGCAAAGGTAAGATTATTTATCTCGTCTTCGTTTTCCATTGCTAGTATGACTTTTGAGTATTGTGTTGGCATTGGATTTCATAGAGAACCCCATAGATTCAATGATCATCCTTTTCATTATGTTAGCTCTCCAATGTTGGCCTTCTCAGTTCCATTGAAAATTATGTTACAATGCCTCAGGCCTCATGTGCAGAAGGTGATTTTCAACCATCGTCCTTACAAAAAATTCACAGGGTTTGCCTCATAGAGGTTTTAACCTTTGTTTGTGTAATTTTCTAATTGCAGATTGTATGAATCAGAATTGTGGAAACATAATTTTTCAGCTTGGTGTGCTAATCCTGGAGTTAATAACTGGTCAATCATCAGAAAAAGGAAGCACGGATTTAGTCCAATGGATCCAAGGATCTCGCTTTGGAAGTTCCATCCAAAAGATGATAGATCCAGATCTTGGAAACAGTTATGACTCTAGAGAGCTCAAAAATCTTCTAGCTGTAGCAAGATTGTGCATAAAATCAGGAGATAAACCAAAATTTTCTATTCCACAGATATTTCGGTATCTACAGAAAAAGGTAGACATTCTATGTGACTAGTGTATGGGTTTCATTGACAGGAAATTCTATTTATTGTTGAAATTCAAATCAATTGTTCATGTAGAGCTGTTCCTTTTATACCACACAAAGCTTTATCTAGTTCATCTGTATCTAGATTAATTCTTCTGTAATGTGTTGACCTCTGGAGCTTGAACTTTTAGATCAGAAATTTTCTTCGATGAAAATAAAAATGTCTTACCAGGTTCTTCATATTATATATGGGTCTATGTATTCTTTTACTTTCCTGATTGTTGTAAACCACAGTTTTACCATTCTTGTCATCCAAGCTTAAATGAATGTAACTTGCCGTAAGTGATCTTTGGAACTGATACAGTTGCAGCTAAGGAGAGTCGCCTACATGAGGATTTTCAATCGTATGCTCTTGCTCTACACGCACAGCTTTGCTTTCCCAACTATTTTGGAAATCCCAAATTTTGTGTATCTTGCAACTTCAACCATAAAGAGTATAAAACCTGGAATATTTTGAATGTTTAAATAAAAAGAAATAAAAGATGACTCCTTTGATTATTAATGATTTTGCACTGAAGTTCGTTCCAATTTTAAATGTTGGCTAAAAAATGATTACTTTTACTCTCAAGTCTCAAGTAAAAACTAAGAGCATTCCAACAAGTTCTTAAATTTTTTTTTTTCTCTATTTTAAAGAGTATGTCTAATAATTATATTTCCAAAAATCTCATAAATCTTTCTCTTTCTCTAAAAATTTTTAAGAGCCACAATCTCTTTTCTTAAACTTAAAGAGAGAGAAAATGGCTCTTAAAACTCCTAAAACATTTTTTTTATTATTTCTCTCTTTTTTTCCCTTTAATATTTTCTTTTTTTTTTCATTTCTTTTATTTTTAAATTATTATTATTATTAAAAAAAAATTATTATTATTAAATTACTATATTATTATTAAAATATTATTTTATAATATTTTAAATCAAAATTTTTTTTTTTAGTAGTAAAATTTTTATGTAAAGTAGAAGAAATAAAATTATAGTATAATAATAATAATAGTTTGTTATAATATTTTTATCAAATTATATTTTTTTTAGTTGTAAAAATTTTATATAAAATAGAAAAAATAATAATAATAATAATAATTTGTTACAATATTTTTAAAAAAATTATATTTTTTAACTACAAAATTTTTATGTAGAATAAAGAAAATGAAATTATAAATTTATTTATATAAAAATGAAATTACATATTTATTAATAAAGTAATGAAATAAGGAGTGAAATAGAAAATTTTGTTAGAGTATACATATTTTTCAAGATAAGTTAAAATAAGGAGTTAATAAATAGAGAGTATTGTTGAATATTTTCTTTTTATTATTTTTCTTTTTTTTTTTCCTTTTAAATAATAATAATAATTTGTTACAGTATTTTTAAAAAGATTATATTTTTTAACTATAAAAATTTTATGTAAAATAAAAAAATAAAATTATAAATTTATGTATAATGGAATGGAATTATATATTTATTAATAAAATAAAAAGTAAAATAAAAAATTTTGTTAAAATATATATATTTTTCAAAATAAATTAAAATAAAAAATTAATTATTTATAATATAATAAGGTGCAAAAGTATTGGTGGATATACTCTTAACAACTCCAATAATAAGAAACCCAATAAAACCGCGAAAGGAAACCGAGGTTTTATAAAATCAAATAAGAAATCCAACTAAAGCCATAAAAGAAAAGGATGCATCAACGCATTACTATTAGCAATTACCATAAGAAGTCTGCCATTTCCTGAAAATTTTCGAGATCATCACATGTTTGACAAACTGAATATAAATATTTATATTTCTAGTTCCCAAAATTAGATTCAGAATGCTACAGCACTAAAATTCAATCCAATCACTGCTGGGCACATTGAACCCTCTGTGCACCACTAGGCATGTCTTCATCCTCGTCATATGCCTCCTGAGCTTGCTGCTTCTTCCTTCTCATCTCCTCTTCCATATTAACATCATGAAGTGTAGTCTCCTCACACTCATCCAGCTCCATGTCCGTCAACTGACTTGATGCCCTTGGAGGCAAAATCGCCTCAAGTGCCTTAACCTGATCCGCGGTCACAGAATCAGGGAACTCCACATTGAAATGGATGTATAGCTTTCCTTTCATGAATGGCCTTTGGTACATGGGCATACCCTCGTCGTTAATTCCCTTGAACGAGTCTGCATGATGACACGACAATTAGTCTTTTGAATAAACAACTAACAATTGAAATGTCCAAACTAGAATATAAAATAAAACAATTTATTGGTTTTCACTTCACTTACCAGGCTTAACAACTTCTCCAGGGTTTGATTTTATAAGAAGCTGCCTCCCATCCAAGTGAGTCAATACAAACTGGAAGCCACAAAGAGCTTCAGTGAGGGACAGATTGTGATCTACAACAAGGTCGTCTCCCTTTCTCTTGAATTTTGGATGTTCCTTTTCCTGAAGGACAAAAACTATATCTCCAGTGATTGTATCAGGCTGCAAAACACCAACAGTCACCAATCAATTTATAATCAATTTATAATCAATTTATCCAGTAAACTCAAAACACAGCACATCGGGCTAAAGATTAGTCTACATACAGCTTCATCAGCTTCACCAGGGAATGTAATTTTCTGCCCATGCTGCATGCCTTTCTCCACTATCACTTCCAACACCTTCTTCTCCGGAACAACCTTCTCGCCCTTGCATTGAGGGCATCTGTCCTTGTCACTAATGGACTCACCAGTACCCTTACATTCATTGCAAGGGTGCTGCATCTGCTGAATCATTGATGGGCCAAGTTGCCTTATTGAGACCTTCATACCAGTGCCCTGGCAACCAGCACATTTCATTGAAGCTCCAGATTTTGACCCCTTGCTGCCATCAGTCAATAGCAAAATCTCGTGTCAGCAATGCAATATCATTACAATAACAAAAGAATCAGAAGAATGAAATAAGCATCAGCATATGTATGACAGAAACAACTCACCCATTGCACTTTGAGCATATCACATTGCGGGATAGAGAAAGCTTCTTAGTAGTACCAAGATATAGATCCTCCAAGGAGACTTTTAAAGGATGAACCACATCATCTCCCCGTCTCTGCCTCCTTCCCCGACTGCTACCACCTATACACAAGCACACACAGTTTTGTAACACTCTTAACTAGAATATGATTAAACAAATATATAGCATATAAAAAAAGGTATATATATGATCTTTACCTCCAAATGGGCTGCCCCCAAAAAAGGATTCAAAAATGTCAAAGGGGCTATGGCCACCACCGCCACCACCCATTCCTTCCTTGAGTGCATCCTCACCATATTGATCATAGATTTCACGTTTCTCAGGATCACTCAATACCTCATAAGCTTGGGCTAGCTCTTTAAACTGCAATAGTATTCCAACAACAACTTCACTTAGTTATATCAAACAAAACTAAAAACAAGCCGTTCAAAATCTAAGCATCAATATGATTGCTTTGATTAGGAATCCCAAAGCAAAAAACCCCAATCATCCCTTTTCTCTTTTTCTCTATATCAACAACTCATTCTCATCAACCAAACAGAACAAGAAGAAGAAATAAACGCCATAGAAATTCAAAAACAAAATTCTAATCACACCCTTCTAATCAATGTTTTCACACATCATCAAACAAACATCAAACAAAATAAATAGAACAATCGCTACCATTAAAAAAGGTAAATCCCAACAAAAAAATCAATAAATTCGATCGTATGTTAAACTAAAAATTAGCTTCTCAATAAGGTATTTTCTCAAGATCAAAACGGATTATAAAGTTACCAATAAAAACGAAATTTATAATTACCTTCTCAGGATCGCCTCCCTTATCAGGATGGTTCTTGATGGCAGCTTTTTTGTAAGCCTTCTTCAAATCTTCCTGTGAAGCGTTCTTCGAGACCCCCAATATTTCATAGTATTTTGTGTTATCGCTCTTCTTTGGTGCTCTCCCAAACATCTTTTCTCTTCACAAAATCAGTTTGAAATCTTCCGATGATTGGAAGGAAGGCTCTGGACACGCAAAGAATATTTCTGAGGAATTGTGTCTGTGTAACTTTTTCACCTGTCTCAGGGACTCAATGGCCGAGTCCTTTGTATGGAGGTTTATATCATAGTGGCTTAAGCGTGTCACTTTGATAATGAACGGTTGAGATTGAATCCTTATTTTTCATGAAGAAGGCTCTAGAATTCCCTTTCTCTCTCTCTGTTTCTGGCCTTTGTGGGTTGTGGACCGTTGGATCCGCGTATCAGTTTTGGTCTTGGTCTTCTTCTAGATGCTTCCTTGAAAGTACCTTTCCCTAATTCCGATTAAACTACCCGAAAAAAGAAAAAGAAATCTAATAGTGGGTTATTTGGCAAAAAAAAAAAAATAATAATAATAATATATATATATATATATATATTTTTTTTTTTTTGCACAAAATCTAATCGTGGGTTCGCAGTTTGATAAACAACTATTTGCATTCTTTCAAAGTCTTTTTATACTTTCAGTCAAGTGCATTAATTAATGATTAAGACGGTTGATTTCATAAAAATATATAACTTATTATGAAAAAATATTTCCTTAAAAACTAATTTTTTATTATTTGATTATTAGAACATTAAATATTTCACTTTATAAGATTATTGATAACAAGAAATGAGTGGCTATATATCTGGTGAAACGAAATAGCTAAGGTAAATAGAGCAGAGAACATACGAAGTTCAAACTATTGATCCTACTTAAAGCACAATTCCATTAGTTTCGGGGGACTAATACTAAAAGGACAAGGAGAGATGCGACAGCTCATCCTACGAATCTGAGTCCTAGTCCAACTCTTATGTAATACTCTATATTCATATGATTCGTAAATATTAGTTACGATAATATAGAAAAAGAATTTGAGTTTATTTAAACTAATAAGACCGAATTTGAATCTTGAAGTGCCTAATCGTACCTATGTAAATTTTTAGCTAGATTTGTGATATCCATAATACTTGGTGTATATGTTTGTTATGAAAATGATTAATGTGAATATGTATGTTACATAAATATTGATATGAATATGTGTTAAAGTAAGAGGAAAATAGTCATTTCACTAAAAAATGTCATTGATGAAGCTGATTATAGTCGAGGTAGAATAGTTCAATTTTCGCTTAGTTGATTTTGAGTTGGTGCGACTTGCAAGAAAAGACAATAGTTAAGTGGGTGAAGGGATATTAGGCGCAAGCACAGCGAAAACTGATCGGTGGGTGAAATCTCGAACATTTCAAAATTTCACAACATCCCATTGTTGTGTCCAACAAATATTCAAACAATTTTCTTAATTAATGTGTAAAACACATATGTAAAGAAAAGAAAGAGCAAGTGGTATTCTAAATACCTCTTGAAACCAAAGACTTTGAACTTTCATTTTCCTTTAAGCTCCCCAATTGTTGAGCCTCTAAAAATTTCACACCAAGTTTTATTTATCAAGCTCCCTTTGGATTCTTTGGATTTATTGATTCCTTCTCTTTGGTTGTCCAAATGGAATCAATAGCTTCCTTAGGCAAACTAAGAGTGTTTGGATTTCTTTTTATTTGCTATGGATTACTCAAGTCTTTTCAAGAAATTTTTGTTCTTTTACAAAGAACAAATGATTAGAAATGAAGAACAATGAAAAGTGAATGACACTTCTTCTATTTTCTTTTTCTTTCAACTCTTAATCCTTTCTTGAAGAAGATGATGAATAGTAAAAATTCTCTACAAAAAACAATCATCCAAAAACCCTTTATACCTTTACAACTCTTGTTTAGGCAAAAGAAGTCATTTTGAAATTGAGTTGCTTTTTGACTTTAAGACAATAATGAAAATACCCATTATATCCTTTATAGTTAAATGACAATTTCATTCAAGTCTTCATATGGCAATTATATTGTGAGCTTGGATAAAAAATCTCTAATCCCTAAACCTATCTCATAGGCTTTTAGGGTTATGAATTTTCCTAACCCCTAAACCACATCATATGGGCTTTATAGTCAAATGAAGATTACTAACCCCTAAACCTTGTAAATGGACTTTAGTGTTATTGATTTCTCCAACCCCTAAACTCATCACATGGGCTTTGGTGTTGTTGAAATCTCTAACCCCTAAATCCATTCTTTGGGCTTTGGTGTTAGACAAATCTTCATAACCCCTAAACTAACTTTCACCATATCACATATAGGCTTTAGCTATTTAGTGTTATTCATTAAACTCAAAATTAATTTCATTCATTTATTAATCCATAGACTTAATCAATTTAATCCTTCTCAATTTATATCATATATAAATTAGGATTTAATTGATAAAGAAATCTTTTTGGATTTAAACTTTAGGACATGCTAGGGTCCTTATAAATTTAATTACAAGTTCAATCCTTTTACTACTAATCAATTAATTAACACTTTAATTAATTATCATGGTAAACCTTTTACGCTTGATAGATAATTACTTTTGGGTGTGTGACTTTCTAGGTTCATGTCTAATTAGCAATGGGAATAAGAAAACATTTTTCTCTACTAATATGAAATCTCTATTTCATCCTTAGTCCCATAAGTCATAAGTGATGTCTAGCAAAACATATCATGACTACCTAATTAGAATGAATATGAATGTTTGATTACTTATTTATTTCATGGACCATCGATCATAATTAATACACACTAAAATCCATTCATTACGAAATCTCAATCTTAGCTAGAGTTATGGATTTGTCAAACTCTAATATGCTTCGATCATATGTCTATATCTCGATTCTAATTCTTGATAAATTGATTCCAACTAGAAACCCTTTCTAGTGAATCTTTATTACCTCGGCCAAGGATTTGATTATCAAGAATAATCAGATAGCATAGGATTTCTTCCTTGTTTATTCAAGTTAATGAATTTTCTCTTGGTGATCACTTATCTCCATACATAACTAGTTAGAACCATCACATACCATATACCTTTACATGAATAGCATTGATATGTAAGCAGTAACAAATCCCAACTACCAATGAATGAGATTTAGTGTTCCTCAAGTCAAAGGACTATATGTACAATAATGACCTAGACGATGATTTATTGACTAGCAATAAAACTCCATGCTATCATCATCTAACATTACAGTTCAATCATTCATCATATGAATATCCACATATTCATATCGACAACTTTTATCAAGCAGCATGATGCTCACTGCCTCTATAATTATGAGTATCACATACTAATTATAGAATACAAATAGAGGTGACGGTCTTTCCAGAATTAATGATGCCCAGTCATTATTCCTATGACTATGAACATTTATTGTATTTGTATGAGAGCGATTTGTCATCCATATTCTCAACACTTGAGAATAGATCCTCTTACAAAATACTAATGGACTACAAATATATATTTAATACAATGGAACAATTGATTTATACAAACATATATTTATTGCCATTAATTATAGATATTGTTTTACATTTACATAAACATATACACTACTCTAGGGCATATACTCTAACAGTGGGCTAGGCACAAAGCCACTTAGACAATCAAGTTAGCAGATTAACTCGATTTAGGTGAAACACTCTGTTTCAATATAATCCTCTATATATTGTATGTTACGTGTATTTACCTGTAAAGGTTAATTTTTGAGGTATTTATAGATTGTGAGTCCTTGTGTGGATCGAACATGGATTTCTAGAGCGAGTCGAATTTGGATGGCAATCTACATGTTTAGCTTCGGATTATGAACTAGATTAATGACAACATTGACCCTGATCCTCCAATATTGGGCTTTTGGGTAGCTGGGCTTGGTCCATCACATCTTCTGATTAAATTCAGTAATTATTTATCCCATGTCAGAGGCCCCCTGTTTCAGCGAAGTGAGAACTCTGCGAACTTCGGCAGAAACAATTCTGTGCACAGGGCATTTACTTAATGTAAACGACCTCATCATATCCAGTCTAGCATTTATTTACTCTCAGTTGAAGTTTTTACTTCACTTAGGAATTTCGAGAGTCTATGGCGTATATTTATGCGCCTGACAGAATCCCACATTTAATGCTATAGTACCTTCCCCTATGGAATGCAATCACGTGGCTTGATATTGGCCATGAAGTAAAAGAGTTTCACTTCATCTCTTCCGCCTTTTTAGAAATTTGAAATGATTACCTAGCGCGTATTTTTAGGGCTTTATTTCCCTATAAAAACTCTTTATTCTTCATTCTTGAAGCTTCCTGCATTTTCTGTTCTAAAAAACCTTTTCTGTCTTTAGCGTTTCCCATCATTCTCCAATTCTTACTTTTTCCTTACTTTCTCTTAAATTTCTATTATTTTATCCTTCAATGACTCCCAAAAAGGACGAAAATTCCTACCACAACATTCGAGCAGACTTGGAGAACATTTTGGGAGATGTTTCCTCCACTCTGAAGAACTCAGATTTTAGTGAATTTGCTGAGAATTTGGAAGACCAAGAGAAGTTTGCAGTGGACTTCCCTAAATCTTCTGATAGAATTTATGTAAATCACGAAGTCTCAAATACCGAGAAGATGATTAAGGATAATGATCACATCATCTTTTTTTATCATCAAATAGAAGTGGGTTTTAGATTTCCTCCATCCCCCTTTCTGGTTGAATGCTTTAACTACTTCTGCATCAATCCTATGATGCTTTCATTGAACTCTATTCAAGACTTGCACCAGTTCAAAGTGGTCTGTAAAATCGTCCTTCCGTAAGGATGTTCTAATGCTTTTTCAAGTTCATTCGTTCTGGCGACAGGCGAGTATGGTGCACTAGTTCGAAGCCAGGGTGAACCCTTTTCATTGATAAGCCGAACAAAGTGAACAATTGGCACACCAAATTTGCTACTATGGTGATAAAAAAAAGTACCGAGGTGGTGAGGGCTTCGATTTTAGGGGAGCTCTCCAAGCCCCTATAGTATATGGTCTTCCAGACATCCCTTCAAACTTACTACAGGAGGAGATCATAATCATGGAGACTCTCATTAAGGACAACTGTTCTTATGATATGGGGAAACTCGATTTCGCTTCTCAGATAAAAGATGCTCGAGGTAAGACTATGCATCTCGTCCTTATGGAAAGTAGGGGTGAGTTTTCACCTTCTTCCAACTACGTCGTCATTTTTATAGGACTACTTTTTGTTAAATATATTTTTCTTACTTCGTTTAGTCTGGCTCATTAATAAGGACAATACTTATAAGAAGATTCATGACCTGTCTAAAGGCATGACTTCTCTTCCATACAATAAAGTTTCCTTCCTACCTCTCTTGGTAGAGTGAACTGGCGAGCTTCGGGTTGCACTGCAGCTGATTAGGGCGTCGAAACATCTGTCGGGGAGAAGAGGAAGGCGACTCCCCAGAAACATATTCCCAAGAAGAGTAGAAGGTTGGTAAAGGCAGCAGCCGCTACTTCTTCAAAAACCACCATAGTTGTTGCCCAATATGTACCAAAAAGGGGGGTTGAATTGGTGGGTAATTAAAAAATTAATTGAACAAGGAAAAAGGAAAAGAATAAACACAAGGATTTATAGTGGTTCATATTATAATAAATCCTACATCTACTCCCCAATCACCAATTGGGTATTTCACTATTAATGAAATTTTAATAAGTTCACTCTCAACTTATTGTTTAAGCTCATACCAAACTTTACAAGTATTTTTAATAGGCTCACACTAAAAACCTCACAAATGTTTTCACTAAGGTTAACACTCAAACCCAACAAGAGTATTCACAAAGGCTTACTCCCCAACCTAGATAGTGTTTAATGGCTAACACTAAACCCTTTGAGCAATGAATGCTCTTACAATAAACACACAAGGTGTTGAATGAAAAATTGAAAGCTTGAGAAATAAAATTGCAAAAGTTTTATTGTTAGAGAAGTTGTTGGTGTACATTGAAGTCCTTTGGAGGGGGTATTTATAGTTTTTCACCACCAAAGAGCTGTTACAAATAGGCTCAAACCAAATCTTGCTATAACAGCTAGAAAATCTGCATTAAATGCTCTGTCAGACAAGAATCGCGATCGCCATGCATATATTGTGGTCGCTATGACTCTTTTGCGGTCGCTATATGTATATTACAGTTGCTATATTCATATGTGTCCAACGGCTAGTGCCACATGGCAGATTTTCATTCGCTGCTGATATTACCATTGGGACTCTTCTCAACTTTATGAATATCGCGGTCGCAATAGGGAAGTTGCGTTCGCGATCAAGCTTTGGTCCTTAGAGTTACGGGCACGACACTGACCGCGAACCTCTATGGATGAATATTGTATTTTCTGTTTAAACAATATCGCGGTCGCCACATATATGTTGCGGGCGCTGCATTCCTGTTGCGGGCGTGAATTAGGAGTCCAGCAGAATACTTAGAGAATTTTCTAAGTTCTTAAATCCCAAGATTTTCTAAGGCATTTTATCTGTCAAAATACACTTAGATGAAATATTATAACTATTCAATTTGATTGTCAAGATCAAAATAGAGATTGATTAAATTGAAAACCCAATTTAGGTTAAAAATCTCCCTCTTTCTGATTTTAACAATTAAATTGAATTTGAGATAAAATAAAATAAAGTAAACAAAATATACGACTCCTCCTAAATAAATGATCCTTATAACTTTTAAGGAAAAAATATATTTTCTCCCTCTTAATCAATTAAGTTTTATTTTCCCCCCCTTAATCAAGTAAATTTTCAAATTCATTGCACTTCTCCCCTTTTGATAAGATCAAAAGAGAAAATTAAAGGCAATTAATAATGATTAAAAAGGAACATAAAGTTAACTTAATAATGAATAATAATTATCACAAAGGCAATTAAGGTAACAATAAATAAATAAAGGAAAGCACATATAAGAAATGCATCAAGTAAGTGAAATTTGAAGAACTTCATTCAATTAAATTAAAAAATACAAGATGCTTAAATAAATGAAAAGAAAAAAAAATTAAGAAGTAGAAATTAGAAAATAAAAAATAAAAATTTTGTGGCCCAAGCTTTAAGATTCTTTTTCTTCTTCTTCTTCACTAAATTCCCAAACTTTCAAGTCACATGGAGGGATTCCTATTTTATTTTGCATGTCCACAATATATCCATGCATATGATCTAGAAGATTTAGCCTTTTCATAATCTTGATAAACATTTTTTTGACTTTGGAGGATGATGAAACTCTAGAAGAGGTTTGGGTCCCTTGTTCTTTTGAGATCCTTTCCTCCATTTGGGAAGGACCTCCACTAGAAATTACAACCCTTGATATTTTCCTAGACTTTTCTTGTACACCCACCTCTCCAAAGATGTATTCATATAAACCATTTCTTTCCTTAATACACTTGGAGTGTATCATATACTCAATGTCTAGCATATTTGAAGAGGGTGAAAAAAAAGTTTGGAGAATGACTTTGTTGGGTAAGGTGAGAGCACCAACATGGTTTGTAATTCTTGTGATATGAGAAGAGAGAAGAATTACACCCTTAGGTGTCACGACCCAACTTTGAGCTGCGACTGTCCTAGGGTATAGGAAGACTTAAGGTCACCTAAACCCGTAAAACACCTCATTACCTTAATTAACTTCCATTAATTACCAGTTATCATTACCCCAGAATCGGAACCATAAATTTCCCTTATAAAAATCTCATGCCTTAAAAACATTTGTGATCAGTAATTGGTACTGAAAATATTTTTCCATCCTTTTTCCTTTTGAACTCCATTTTCCATTTAAACCCATTGCAACTTAAATATAATTAAGTGCTTGGACTGTAGCAATTGATATATCATACATCATGCATACCATAGTCTAAAATATTATTACAGACCTTTAAAAATCAATGGAGCTCTAGATAAAACTTCTGAACAACCATTCATATCTTACCATACCCAAAA
>CATKHJ010190604.1:0-11520 GCA_949750685.1 Vernicia montana
CACATTAAAAATACACAATCTATTTTTAGAGATTAAATAATTATAAACTGCATGATAAAAATAACTCTCACGTCATCATAATACAAAAAAATTCATATAATTTGTCGCATATTTATTTTAGTAATTAGTATAAAAAATTAACTAAAATTAATTGTCTTTTCACTATTAATACAAAGAAAAAGAGATATGTACTTATAAAACTAAATTGAAATATATATTATCAAAAACTAT
The DNA here is from genome assembly GCA_949750685.1 of Vernicia montana. Taxonomy (NCBI): domain Eukaryota; kingdom Viridiplantae; phylum Streptophyta; class Magnoliopsida; order Malpighiales; family Euphorbiaceae; genus Vernicia; species Vernicia montana. Next base: position 232 of record CATKHJ010190604.1, read on the forward strand.
TTTATGTTTTTGAACTCATCACACACACTTCTAATTATAAATGACAAACCCATACCGTTAGGCAAAGGACAAACTCAAATTTAATGAAATATAAATGAATCCTAACCAACAAGTGACTTAAATTTCGGTTGGCTTTATTAGCAAGTTTTGGCATATAATCGAATCTCCCTAATTCCCTGTTAGTCTAATTAAGTAGTGTTATCTCACACTCGTTTAGTCTATTATCAATATTGTTTATTTTAATTAATTAATGTCACAAATGGAGCTTATATGTCCTCTATTAGGACGGCTTTTAAGCAGCCTAACCCTACCCATAAACATACTAATTAACCTGCCAAGAAATGGTGGGTTGTTGATCTTGTTCACACATTAATATTATTGATAATCTTTAATAAAGAATGGTTTGTGCAGAAAATAGTGTTGAAAGTAGATAAAATAGTTCAATCAATGGCATTGAAAAAAATGAAAAATCAAGGCTAAGCATTTTCCTAATTGGGGGCCCATTGGCATATGTTTCGTATATGTCACTTGGTTTCATTGAAAACTATACTCGGGCAGTAGAGTTTAGGGTCCGAATGAATCATATGATTATACCAATAATCATTTTGATCCCTAACCAATATCTATATACAATTCATAAAATTATATGTTTTAAAGGAGATTGATGGATTCTTCTTACCCATATAATTCTATACATACATGTATATCATAGAGAGAGCGTGCTTGATCTTTTCAAGTGGGCCGCAGCTAAACCATCATTTCATGTTTCCTTTCTTGGAGGATAACGAGCAAAAACTAACACTGCCAAATATTGAAAAAAAAAAACAATGAAACCATCAATCAAAATCATGATATTTTTTCTCCACCTAAAAAATTGTATATATAAAATAAAAAATAAAAAAAAAATTATGATTTTTTTTTTAAACATTGGCAAAATGATTTAAACCTGAATCTATTTCGAAATTATATGGTATGCCAAATTGTAGTTTAAAATTACAATTTGCTATCTTATTTGACTAGTATTAAGAAGTGATTGGAATTATTTTATGGGTCTATTTAAATAGGCGATCGTTTGAAATCATTATAAATTTATATTTGAGTTTGAAGTGTAAAATTTTAAAAAATAAGCATGATGACAAATTCTAAATACTTAATTATTTTAAATGAATAGTTATTTAAATAAATTGTTAAGGAATTAAAAAAAAAAACCCACAAAAAAGAAAAGAAATTACATTAATTTTGCAATTTTACCCATGTGGGTCGACTTTTTTTTTTTTTTTTTTTTTTTTTTTGCCAAATCCCTTGTGGGTAGACTGCAAGTTAAGCAAAACTTGTGTCCAAATATCAATTCTTGCAGCACTTTTCTGGGGCTGCTTTATTCACAAGGGAGAAAAAAAAAATAGAAGAGAGAAAACATGAGAAAGCTGCAGGTGCTAAGATCCAAAACCCAAGTTTCCTTTTCTCCAACCTAACTCTCCATTCATTGGAATTTTCTCTCTATCTGACCGTTGGCTCAGATGCAGACCAAATAACAACTGCACAGCGAGACCCCACAAGCAAATTAAATGGATTAGTTTGTTGTTGGTGCTTAGCAAATATATTAATTACTGTATACTTAATTTCCCACTTTTGAACCGATCCATCTTACCAACCTGAAAAAAATAATAATATTAAAGAGTTTAAAAATAAAACTTAATCTGCCACATATCAATGGATCAATAATGACAGTTTGGCTACAGGGTAGATGGAATTGGCTCTTTTTTTGTTGTTTTTTGTCAGATCAGATCAATGATTAATTTTTGGGTTTCGTATGCTCGGCTGTTGGAATGGGCTAGTCGGTGCTTGCTTGCCTTTACAAGTCCATAGCAACGTGCAAACAATTCGGATACATCATCAGGAGACCTACATGAACCGTACTAAGGCACATGCGGTATGGTTTATCATCTAAGTAGTTAACTTTTATAATTACTTATATAAATATTACATATAATAAGCTAAGTTTTCTATTTTCTATTTTTGCTGAGATTTATTATGTCTTAAGTTACATAATGAAATAATAACTACTATTTTAATTATAATGACACTTATAGGACATCTAGACCTCCTTATTGCTTAGTTAGCTAATTAAAGATATGAAGTTGTGGACAAGGATGATATATACCTAAAATTTATATATATTCAATAGAATTTAATTTAATTTAAAATAAATATTATGTGTTTTTTTTTTTCAAGACTAATGTTGGGTGATAATTTCTTGGAGGATATAACATGATTTGAAGCTTTGAATTTATGATCTTCAAATTAGAATGTGATTCAGATTCACATCCTTTCCCTAATAATTATTGTAAGAAGGAAGAAAATATAGGATATGGAAACAAAATTTAATGGAGTTATAAGGACTTAAGAATCCTATAGCAACATCGTAAGTTATGTTCCCCAGCTTGGGGGTAGGGGATCAATGGCACGCCCATTTCTTGTTATAGGCAGCAATAATATAATAATATTGTCAAGGACAAAAATCGCTAGTCTTGTTTTTTCTTTTGCCTTTGTTTTTTTTTTTTTTTTTTGCCAAATTCTTTTGCCTTTTTATGCTTGCTATAGCAAAAAAAAGAATTAATATGATAATAAATTAAACTATAGGAATAAGGTCCCCTCAATATATATATATACTCCTCGATTTTGCCCTTTTTTTTTTAACCTTATACATCTGATCTTAGCCCAGTGTAGTACTTCAACAATGAAAGTTCCCTATCTTTTGCCAATCAGGTAAAATCAGCTGTCGGCCTAATAAATTGCTCCTCTTTTTATCCATTTTTAAAGAAAGTAAAAAGTATTAAGAGCTTCTAATTTTATGTGTGGTATAGCATATATATATATATATATATTTCAATAATTTAATTAGAATAAGAACCTATTTGAAATTATTATTTTATTTAATATTAAAAATATTGAGTGATCAGAAGTTATTAAATTTTTTTTAAAGTGAATTTTACGTGTTTTAACCATAATTATATCTTCAAAATAATTAAAATTTAAATACTAATTAAATAGATTCAAACTAAAGAAAGGTAGCTCTTTCATTGGTGGATCTTGAGGAAGCCACATGATTCGACAACCCAAACACAGCAGCTTTTTTCTCTATAAATTTCAGAGGAATATATATATATATATATCTAACTGTGCAGCTGTGATATCTTCTTTATTCCCAAACCCTCTTGAAAGTGCTTTTTTTACCCATGGCCATGTGGAGACTTAGCATCACATGCTCCCACTAATTTCTTTACATCACAGCATTATTCCTAATATCCATTCTCTGTTTTTTTTTTTTTTTTTTCTTTTCTTTTCTTTTTCATCTAAGCTCCTCCCCTCTCATCTTTCTGTCAATTCTCACTCAGTACCAACTATCCCTTTATTAACCAAAATCATTAGCACCATTAATAAACTAAACTTGGACTATCTCACGGTCCAATCGCGCACTTCTATATCTATTAATCAGCTCATTCATTTCTAAGTACATTTTTGACATAATTTCTTATAATAATTGATAGGAATAAAAATTACCTCTAATAATTTAAGAACACGTGTATATAAAAATATTTATTTTCTTTTATAAATAGGTAAAGAAAATATAAAAAAAGAGTATCTAAATCCCCACCTCAATATTCTCTCTCTAGATCCTCTCTATTTTTCTTCACCAACCTACTGATTTAGACATCAGAGACTCTCATTTGGGTCAGTCCCGGGAAGCTCCTAATCCTGCTTTTCTTTGTCTATAGGTCTTACTCATACTTATACCATGGGCTCTCTATCACAGGAAAGAGGTAATGTATTCCTCTTCAAATGGTGCCGTATGTGAGAAATGGCACAAAAAACTCTCTCCCTCTCTTTTTTCAGCCAAAAAATACCAAATTTTGCCAAAAAATTCACTCATCATTCTCTATGTATTCCATACATTTTTTTCAAATTAATGGAAGCTCAAAAATTTCAACACTCACCAAAGATCGAAACTCATTTTCTACCAAAAATCAACACCAGTTCACAAAAATAACACCGAAATCACCATCACTAGATAAAGGATAGCCGACCACCATCAATAACTCCCTTTCCGGAGGTGGCACGCTCCCCCATGCACTAGGTCAGTCTGATCTCAAAACTTAGTTTTCCAAGCTTAATTCTAATAAAGCTCCCAGATTGTGCCACGTGTCAATGTACTGGTACATCATGTTCACAAAATCTTTGCTCCTTCAATCAAAGACTGACACGTGTCCAATGTGCCAATACTCAGCTACACTCAAACACAACCATCTTATCTTATCCAAAGGCAATCCATTCTATTCATGCATACAGTTGCCTCCACATCGAGCTCCTCAATTCGCTTCCCTATTTAGTCATCCAACTGCCTTCATATAGAGCTCCTCAGCTCACCTCTCTTTTCAAACATCTAGTTGCTCCATATCGAGCCTCTCTGCTCACCTCCCTATTTAGGTACTCAGTTGCCTCCAGATCAAACTTCTCAGCTCACCTCTCTATTCAGGCATCCAGTTGCCTTCATAGAGCTCATTAGCTCTCATCTCTCTTCAGGCCCAAATTGCCTTCACATCGAACTCCTCAGCACACCTCTCTATTCAAACACCCAGCTGCCTATATATCGAGTTCCTCAGTTCGCATTTCTCTTCAGGCATTCAATTGCCTTCACATCGAGCTCATCAGCTCGCCTCTTTATTCAAGTATCCAGTTGCCTTTATATCAAGCTCCTTAGCCTGCCTTCCCATTCAGGCACCGAGTTGCCTTCACACCAAGCTCCTTAGCCCGCCTCTCTATTTAGCCACTCAGCTGCCTCCAGATCAAGCTCCTCAGCTCGCCTCTTCATTTAGGCATCCAATTGCCTTCATATCGAGCTTTTCAGCTCGCCTCTCTATTCAGGCACCTAGCTGCCTCTATATCGAGCTCCTCAACTCGCATCTTTCTTCAGGCTTCTAGTTGGCTTCAGCTCGCCTCTCTATTCAAACATCCAATTACTTTCATATCAAGCTCCTCCGCTCACCTCCCCATTCAGGCATCCAGCTGCCTCCATATCGAGCTCCTTAACTCACCTCTCTATTCAAGCATCCAGTTACTTTCATACTGAGCTCCTCAGCTCGCATCTCTCTTCAAGCAACGAATTGCCTTCACATCGAGCTCCTAAACTTGCCTCTCTGTTCAAGCATCCAATTGTCTTCATATTGAGCTCATTCGCTCACCTCCCTATTCAGGCATCGACCTTCCTTCATATCGACCTCATCAACTGCCTTCAGTTTGACTCATTTGATCTACAATATGGATGAATCTCATTATAATGAGATGATATATCTACTCCCTTAGTCTACTTCTCAATACACTCAATTATACTAAGGAGTGAAGGGCTTTTGATAAGGAATAAAAATAGCTTCCAATAGCCTAAGGACACAAATACATAAAAAGTCTTTATTTTCCCTTATTTAAGGTAAAGAAGAAGCCTCTAGATCCCCACCTCAACATTCTCTCTATAGACCCTCTCTATTTTTCTTCACTAGCCTATTGACTTAGACATCAGAAACTCTCCTCCGAGTCAGCCCTCGGAGAACCCTCTAATCCTGTTTTTCTTTATCTACATATCCCACCTCTCACTCTCATACCATGAGCTCTTCATCATAGAAAAAATAATTTATTTCTCTTCAATAATTAACCTTAATTAATAATATTTATTAATTATCGTATATATATTATTTTAAAAAATTTCCATGCAGAAAGGAGATATGATTCCAAAATAGCATAATTATTATCAAAGTAGCCCTCTTGTCAACTCAAAGCCAATATGAAAAAAAAAAAAAAAAATTATTTTTGTATTAAAAACTGCTTTATATCTTCTCCCTGTTCGTATTTTTTACTATAAAAAGCTGTTTATATATATATATATATATATATATTAGTATTAAATTGGAAAAATTGATTATAAGTCTATTGCTTAGGAAAATATGTAGTTATTATTAGGTTATGTCTCGATGTATTATATTACGTGCATATTTGATATACCATAATGTAATATATTATAATGTAATTAAATGTATTTGTAGTATATATTTAAAATATATTAAATTATATTATAATACATTAACATACGTACGTGTTTATAATATATAGATGGGCTCCAAAGTTGATTGTAATAAGAGACACGACATGTGCGAGCTTTGATAGTGTTCATCATGCGCATGAGTCATTGCGTCAAGATTTGGAGTGAGTAGTTGTGGGGTTGGGCCGGTTGGCTGGCTCTTCTCTCTAGTCTCCAGCAAAATTTGCCCTTCTAGATCAGTTCAATCTATATATTAAAAATTTATAATAGTATCCAGTTACTAGTCACCAAGCACCAATCAAATCAAATGTGTTCATTATTAATACTATGAAGAGTCCCACAATTGGAAAGTGTCCCGACCCAATGAAGACTATGGCCCTCCCTTGCCTCTTTTCTTTTCTTGTGTTTTCTAGGTCAATCGATTGTTAGTATCTGTCTATGACTACTGAATTATTATTGTTTCTTTAACAAGTGCCAACAGTTTAAATCATCCAAAAGAGAAGTATCAAAACTTAAAAGTGCCCTTTCCTAAATAGAATTATTATGGTCAAACTTCAAATCCGTACTATGTAATCTGTGCTTAACTAAAATATTTGATATCTGTTGCAAGTTTTAGGAAAATGCTAGTATTTCTTCAACACTTAATTAATTTATATCAGTTCTAGTTTCTCAATTAATGTGATATTGTTTTATTTGTCAAATTTCATATCTAAAAATGTGTTGCTTCTTTATATAAAAAAAAAAAACCCATTAATATTATAAGGCCACGTCAAATGATAAAATAAATTGATATAAAAATATTATTGGGATTTATATATTAGCACTAATTAAAATTTTTAATTGTTGGAGAAATTAAATAACTTTCCATGTTAATTAAAGACCTATTAGGAGAAGATATATATATAATCTACTACTATCAGTAGTTAAGTTAACAAAATTGCCATTATATAATTAATTGAATTAGGTTTTTTCCCTTTTGGTACCCTCAAGTACCACACCTTTTATGGTTCCAAGTACTACTATTACTATATTGTTTTTATAGGAAGTGTAATATCTATTGGTAATTTACCATAGATTTCTGTTTTTTAACTCAAATTAAATCCAATATTTATTTGTTTACAAAATTAAAGCCATATACCGTTTAACTTTCTTTTAATTTCTTCTCGAAAATTATTAAAATCTTTCGATTGAGAAATGAGAAATCCCAAAAAATAAAGGCCTCTGTAGGCAATAAGAGTATGAGCCTGAAACCCACATGCTTAGCAATGATTGAAGCCTTGACCATATAGAAAAGGATGAGGACTTTTGTTTTATAGGCATCAATGAAACCCAATCCAAATGGGCCTAGTTTCATCGAAATGGATCAAGATTATCCAGGCCTCATTTGTATAACAACCAAAAAAAAATTTCAACTACCTAAAATTTGCAGTCGTTTGATAACTTCCCACAATGGAATTGGATATTTATATAAATAAAAATGCATAAGCATTGACAAAATCTGGAATTAGAAACCATTGTTCTGTGTAATCTGTCACAGTTTGATAAGGTCATTTTCCTTAATTATATATATATAATATACAAAAGAGAATTAATTTCCTTATAGAGACCTCTTATCTCTCTGTTACAGTATCAACTATTCATATAATTGCTTGGCTACAAATGGTGATGATAATTAATCTTCCCTCTCCCTTGACTTCGATCTCTCATCTCATGTCAATTATAAATCAATGGAATTTTGATCTCTTCATCTCTTTGAACAATGGGAATTTTTATGACATGCCATTATCCTATTCTTGAAGCAGTAATTCAAGGTGCGGTTACCTCATGATGGGGCTTTTCTAGCTCTATTGAATGATCCCCTTCAATTCCTTTCGCTTTCTCTGCTGCCCGCTTGTAAATTCTGATATCATTGATTAATGACTTCATGTCATTGAAAGATGACCCACCTTCTTCCACTGCATTTTTAGCCCATTCTGCTAGTTGTCTTGCTCTGTTTCTCATCTCCACTGCTTCATCTCCATCACCCATCACAGTTCTTACTGCAATCTCAATATTTTTACTGCTTATCAATGGTGATTCCTCATTTGCCCATATTTTCCAAACCTCATTTCCAATAGGAACTCCAAATTTCAACACCTGGGTTATCAATTTCTCATTGTAAAACTGCTCTGCGAAAATTGGCCATGTTACCATAGGCATACCAGCGCATAGCCCTTCAAGAATAGAATTCCACCCACAATGAGTTAAGAATCCTCCAATTGCTGGATGATCCAATATCAGCATTTGTGGTGCCCATCCTTTAATTATAAGTCCTTTACCATTTTCCTTCAATCTCTCCTCAAATCCTTTAGGCAACCACCATTCTTCTTGGTGATCCTTATTATTCTTAGATTTTACAACTCTCCCAACAACCCAAATGAAAGAGTGAGTTGAATCTTCAAGTGCACTAGCAATCTCTAATATTTGAGCCTTGCTAAATCTGGTCAAGCTTCCAAAACAGACATAAAGTACAGAATTTCGTTTCATGGAATCAAGCCAACGCAAGCAGCTGTGCTCGCATACAGTAGCTTTATCCCCTCTTTGGAATTTATCATAAGAATCTGTATTGAAAAGAGAAACAGGGCCTAAATGCCACGCTTTTATTCCAGTGACTTTAGTAAAATGATCTGCATAGGCTGGCTCCAACTCATAAAAGCTATTCATTAAAACTCCAAAACTCTTTTTCTCAGCCTCTTTGAGTTTATCAAACAGATCAGAGAACTCTGTTCTGCTTTTTACAATATCTGGAAGCTGCGATCTTGTGAGTTTAACTTGGTCTGGCAATCCAGGGACAACAAACGTTTCCGTTTCAGATAGAATAGAATCATGAGGCCGGTGACATTCAATACTATTAGCGACACAAAGATTGAAAAACCCACTGCCACTAAAGGCAAGCCTGGGAATTCCAAGTTCAGTGGCAACATCAACAGTCCACGGAAAAAGATAATCAGAGGCAATACAATCGGGTCGATGCTTACGGAAAACCATTTTAATTTGGGGTTCAAGCAACCCAATAGCGTGAAAGAGTTTAATCGTCATATCTGGCGTTGGAGTGGAGGATAAATTTTCACAGCCTTCAGGTAACCCAGCTTCGGCAGAAGGGAAACGGAGAATTTCCAAAGAAATGTTACGACCGAATTTAAAATCTCGATCAATTGAATTCTTGAAACGAATTGCATTCATTGTGGTGGTGATTATGGTTACCCTTACTCCATTTGCAGCAAATACCCTAGCCATATCTACCATTGGCATCATATGGCCTGGTGCCATGTAAGGAAGGAACATGACATGAATTTGATCTTCTCTCGAATCCATTTGTTTAAAAAAAGAGAGAAGAGAGTTTTTTCGCAGATGGAGATGGAGGTTAAGGGAAAGTGAAAATTTTGTTTCTGAGACAGACACACAGAGAGAAAGAGAATGAGATTTGTTGTCTTAAATAATTAAATATAGAAGATTTTGATCCCTTTTTATAGGAACATAAAAATTTATTTGTTTGATTGATTCTTTTCTTACTGATTTTTATCATTTAACCCTTTTTAGCCTCATTTTTTTTTTTTTTTTTTTGTGTGTGTGTATTCTGTTTTACTTAGCTGCATTTTGAATATAAAAAATTAAAATTAAAAGAATATAACTAATAAAAAGCTCAATTTTAACATGATATATAGGCCTGCTTGCTCCTCCCATCCACTGTTTCTCCTCCAAAACAAAAATTGGCCCAACTAAATCTGTTTGTAAACTGCAATTATAGGAACATTTGAGCAAACCTATTTTTTTTTATTATGGTTTATTAAGAGATTATTTACAAAGATCAATTTTTTTTTTATTTAAGATTTAAATGTCATATTATATATGCATAATTTTTTATATAAAGACTAGGTAAAAAAAAATCAGAAAATACATTTAGATATCTCAACTAAATTGACATCTCTTTAGCATCAAACATCACGCTTATTATGCCTAAATTATGCATAACTGAATTGACATTTTATTAATTTTATAATTATCTGTTGGCACCTAATTTGACACACACATAAAGTTTTCATATTTTAATAAAAATTAAATAAATAGGCTAGTTTATGAAAATTAAATCTTAAATCATATTACAATAAATAAAAGCTCTTTTTTTATTTGATTAAATTAAATCTCTTTTTTATGTGAGTTTAACACACACTTCTTATACTTGCTTACACATTTAAAAATGATCTTTTTAAATATTGACTTTAGTAAATGAACAACTCTTGATATTTATATATGTGCTATTACACAAAAATTAGTAAAGGGAACCATCTTCGTTGCTTCTCTCTTCTCTATTTTCTCTTCTGCGTGCGCTATTCGGGGTTTTCCACTAGGTTCCCTCCAGTGACTTTGGTCATCGATGAGAATCCCTTTTCTTTGCTCAGTTTATCTTTTCTGTTTTTTTTTTTCCTAATAAAGCCAATTGTTGAGGTTTGAGGGCTTTTTTGGTTTTCCACCTAAGTGGGTTTTGTAGATTTGTGTTTTAACATATACGGCCTCGGTGTCGGCTCAACTTGCGGCGTTTGTCCGTCCTGCATATCGAAGTGCTCTCGTTCTTGTGATGGTGATGAGTGCTTGTCGGTGGGTGGGGAGTAATATGGCTAGCATTGGCATCTCAGATTCAGATTAGGCTTCTTTGTTGCTTCTTTGTCTGTGGTTGCTGAATCTGAGGGCCTTTGGTGGATGTTTTTCTCTCCTTAGGGGTAGCCACTTATTGGACAGGGAGGGAGGCTTCACCATCGCGCCACTGGGTTTTGTGGTTTGTTGCAGTGATTGGAGCAGACTCAAGATTATCAGAGCTATTCTTCGCTGGTGGGCTCAGCCGCTCTGTCCCAGCCCTTGCACGGTCAGTCGCCGACGCCGGTACGGTGCTTGGTGATGATGACTGAAGTCTCTGAAAGGTGCTGTAGTGTTGGGGGCAAAAGTGGTATAGGACTTTTTGCTCAGGCTTTAGGCCTGTTAGTTTTTTGGGCTTTTAGCCCCAATCAAAAAATGTCATTGTTGGGTAAAATGTTGTTGGACCTTAGGTCCACTTTGTATTGTCCTAATTGGGCTTTTTTCAGATATTTGTTCACTGATTGTAATAATCTTGGATATTATGCCTCATTAAATGCTAGTTTTATTAGTTTGGGCAAAAAAAAACCAAC
>CATKHJ010190634.1:0-10115 GCA_949750685.1 Vernicia montana
AAAGAATTCCTAAGGGGGAGAATAATAATAATAAAGCAAAAAAAAAAAAAGAAACTAAACTAAAAAGAAAATAAAACAAAAAAAAAGCAAACAAAACAACAAAAGAAGCAAAACAAAACTAAACTCCAAAAAATAAATAAATTAAATAAATGAAAAAGGAAGAAAATAAATACCTTTCGAAGACAAGGCTTGGGGACGTATGGACGGAGAGGACGACCGGATCACAGTTCCACCTTCTCGATTTGGCGGGACCACAACCTTTGAACGGCTACTAAGATGACGTTTTTGGGACCTCCTCGAACTGATTTGAGGAAAAGAACCTCGAAACAATAACCCAAAATCAAAAGAAAACTTTGAACTAAAAGGCACGTTCTTTTTGAACCTTGCTTTAAAAAAACTGTTTGCTTTAAATCAATTAGGCTAGATTAAGCAATTGTGAGTGTGTAGAAATGAGTTGGGGAGGGGGGGGGGGGGGGGGGTGTAGCTTATATAGGTATAGCAGCTAGGAACATTTCTCACATTTTTCAATGTGGAAAAACAGATCAGAAATGTCGAAACCGCACAAAGCTCTTCTGGGACCGCACACGGCTCATTCTGGACCACACAGGGTAAGGTAGGACTGCACAGGCCCCAAAATGGACCACATAGGCTTGTGCGGTTCCTTAGGAGCCCTGTGCGGTTCCCAAGGTCGGACCGGGGTCGATTCTTTTGATTTTTGATCCTTTCTTGCCCGTTTCAATTTTCGAGTCCTTCTTGCACGTCCATGGGTTTAGACGGTGCGAAATTCAGGATTCACAGGTATATATGAGTTTTTCTTTTTCTTGCTTTTATTTATTTATTTATTATAATTAGGCTTCACTTAGGATCAAGCTCACAATCTTGATAGCAATTCTAGAGAAAATTCCAATACCATTAATAGCTTGATTTTTTATAATTAATTACCATTTTCAGTGTTGTAGAAATTAGAATAGAATTTTCAATCTTCTTTGTGTATTTAAGTGAATGTGTTTTTGTGTATATATATATATGTATGTGTGTGTTTGTGTGAGTGAGTGATTTTCTTTTCTTTTTTCTTTTATTTTTTGCAAATTAACTGAGTAGCAGTGATGGTGGTGTTGTGGTGGGCTCTATAGGATTTGTCTTTTTTCTTTTTTTTTTTTTTTTCCAAATCTATAGGATTTGTCTAAGTTACTGACAACTTGTATTGTGTGTGATAAAAAAGAAAGAGAAAAAATCAAACCTTTGGTTTCTAGATTTCCCATATACTATGTGAGTCCATTAATTTCTCTCTCTCATATAAATTGTCCTGCCATATGTCTACCTACTGTACAATGCTACAAACAAAGAAAGAAAATGACTAAGTGGGTGCATGTTCAACTTATCATATATAAATTAATTGTATAAAGCAAATAATTTTATTTGTTTGAAATACTGCATTAATTGAGTCTTAATTAATTAACTTAATTGTATCAGTTGTATATAGTTAATTAGCAGCAGTTTCAGGTTGAACATAGATTTATGTTATAAATTTAAATATGTTGTCATTTCCTTGTTTGAGCATGCTGCATATCAATATTTCTTTTATTGCACAAATTGATTTTTTTGTATTAAATTACAATATACTTGCATGGAGGCTTTAATTAGACAATACCTTATCAAGAATTATTTAAGCATGGGCAACCAAAGAACTCTTGATACTTTTTTCAGAAAAAGAAATATTGAAGAGTCAGAAGTTGGAATTGATGCGCCTTTGGCATCAAATGATAATGCTCCAATAGTTGGTATTCTTTTGCCTTCAAAACCTGATGCAGTAGTTTGTGATCTTAATGAGCATCCTTCTAAGTATAAACGAATTGAGCCTAAAGCAAAGGACATTACAACTTTAGAACGTGATCCAACTTTACATCCATTAATATGGGAAATTCATGTTAATCAAAGATGTGAAATTCAATGTGTATATCTCCAAGTCGGTCCATATTAACTAAAGCTTTCAGAATATCCATTCTTAAGATTGGATAATCATCGTCGTCGATTTCAAACTTCTTGGTTTGATGAACATCCTACTTGGCTAGAGTATTCACCCACAAGTGATGCTATCTATTGCTTGCCTTGTTATCTTTCTGGTAAAAAGCCAACTTGTCTAGGATTAGATGCTTTTACAGTTAAAGGTTTCAATAATTGGAAAAAAGTGAATGATGGTGTGAATTGTGCTTTGTTAGTTCATATAGGAAAGGATTTAAATTCACCTCATAGAATTGCTATGAAGTGTTGTGAGGACCTTGTGAAACAATCTCAACATATTTACAAGCTTATTGAAAAGAAAACATCTCAAGAAGTTGCGAATAACCGGTTGAGACTTAAAGCCACTATTGATAGTGTTCAATGGCTAGCTTTCCAAGCTTGTGCATTTAGAGGCCATGATGAAAGTGCTAATTCTGTAAACGGGGGAAATTTCATTGAATTAGTAAAGTTTTTAGCAACTTATAATGACAAAGTTGCTACTGTTGTTTTAGAGAAAGGTAAACAGAATGCCAAGTACACATCACACAAAATTCAAAAGAAAATTTTGCACATCTTTGTAAGCAAGGTTCGAGCAGTGATCCGTGAAGAAATTAGGGATGCAAAATTTTGCATTATTATTAATGAAGCTCGAGATGAAGCAAAAAGAGAGCAAATGGCAATTATCTTGAGATTTGTTGTTAAGGATGGTTTTATTCGGGAGCGCTTTTTTCATGCTGTGCATGTTAGAGATACTACTTCATTAACTTTAAAGAAGGAGATATGTGATGTTCTTTCTCGTTATGATCTTTATGTGGAGAATATTAGAGGACAAGGATATGATGGTGCTAGCAACATGCGAGGTGAGTGGAATGGACTTCAAGCTTTATTTCTTAAAGATTGTGCTTATGCTTATTATGTGCATTGTATGGCTCATAGGCTGCAGTTGGCTCTAGTAACAGCATCTAGAGAAGTAAAAATTATTCATCAATTTTTTACTAATTTGTCTTTTATTATCAACATTGTTGTTGGTTCTTCTAAAAGAAATGATGAACTAATGCTCAACTAGTTGTCATTGAAAATATGATTGCTAACAATGAAATTGAGACTGGTAAATGAGCAAATCAGTTGGGTACTTTGCAGCATGCAAGAGATACACGATGGGGCTCTCATTTTCAATCCATTTGTAGTTTGCTAAGAATTTTCAATGCAACTTGTTATGTTCTCAATACCATTTCCAATGAAGGAGCTAATTACTCTCAACGTGGTGATGCTGAAGCAGCTTATTTAGCATTAAATTCATTTGAGTTTGTGTTCATATTGCACTTAATGAAGAACATTATGGGAATCACAAATACTCTTTGTCGAGCTTTGCAACAAAAGTCTCAAGATATTGTAAATGCTATGCAACTTGTTTCAACTACAAAGGCACTCATTCAAGAGTTGAGAGATGATGGATGACAACCTCTACTTGTAAGTGTCAAAACTTTTTGTTCACAAAATGAGATTGAAATTCCTGATTTGAAGGCTGTATATACAAGAGCTCGAGGTAAGTTTCGTCATCAAGTTGAACCTCTCACATTAGAGCACCATTTCAAAGTTGATATTTTTTTTTATGCTATATTAGATTGCCAATTGCAATAGCTAAATAGTAGATTTTCTTATCAAGCATTGGAATTGCTTACTTTAAGCTCATCATTAGATCCCAATAATGCTTATAGCTCTTTTAATATTGATGATGTATGCAATTTGGTTGATAAGTTTTATCCTAAAGACATTATTGAGCAAGAAAAGGTGTATAGATTGGAAGAGATGTTTGCCACATTAGTGGAAGTTACAGATAAAAGATTTAAGAGCATAGAGACAGCTCTGGAATACCAATAGACTCTCTTCACAATTTAGAAAATTTTGTTGGGCAAATTTTAAAATTGCTAAGTGAGAGACCTGAAGGAAATTTGCCTAGCGATACCAAGGCCATTCCGGATGAGCGACAAAAGACCACTACCGTCAATTGGATGTGGATGATGATAATGAGGAAGACGAGAATGGTGAGGCAAATTTGGGAATGTTTCACAAAGAATTTGACGAGGATGATTGGTTTAGTGAGCAATCCCAAATTGAGCCATGTTATAACATGGGTAGAGTGAGTTCAAATGTTGAAGAATTCTTTTCTGATGACAGCGAGTAGTGTGAAAGCTTAGAGGAGGAAAGTATGGATTTCAAGAATAATGAAAACTGCATCTTCCCTATCATTCCATCCCTCTCACCTTTTGAAGAGAATAGAAAGAAACCACTCACAACCCCAATACCCACCCTTCATATACCCTAAATTCTATCGAATGAACACCCAGC
Source organism: Vernicia montana (assembly GCA_949750685.1). Lineage (NCBI taxonomy): Eukaryota > Viridiplantae > Streptophyta > Magnoliopsida > Malpighiales > Euphorbiaceae > Vernicia > Vernicia montana. The sequence goes on from CATKHJ010190634.1 coordinate 4,351, forward strand.
CACAAATGATCTTACACCCTTGCCACCTTTCTCTAAGTGCATATTTGTTAGAGAATTGAGTATGTGGTCAGTACTTGTAGTCTTTAAATTTTCTTTATGAGGGAAATTTATTTTGTGGAGGTGTTGAAACAAAAGGTTAGTGAATTTGGGTGAAGCATCTCAGAATTGCAAGAGGTAGCTGAAATTGGTGACATTCATACTCTCTTGGGTACCAAAGCTGAAATCCCTACATCTAGTCCGTGGGTAAAATTATTCGATGATGGTTCTGAAACTGGCAAGCTTAGGTCTGCACGAAATGGGGAGCCAATAATATTTGTTGTTGCTGAAAGAAGGCTATGCAAAGGCCAAAAACTTTGCATACTCTTCTTTATCTTGACTATTCCATTGAGGTCTAGAGAGAAATCTTGTGGGGATATCAAGTTCTTTTTGAGATTGTTGCCTCTTATTGAGGTATTATGTTTGGTTACCCAAAAGTGCAATAGGTAACTTTATTGGATTGCCTTTAGCTTTGACTACTTCAACTAAATAGATGACCACTTGGTGTTCTTTATTATCTCGACTATCCTTTGGTTGGAAGCTGGTGAAGCAGCTGCTGATGTGGGCACAAGAAACACCTGAAGTTTTGATTTGTCCAAATCATGGTGGATTTCATGGTAAAATGCAAATGCTTGCCAAAATCCATTGATTTTTTTAAGCAACTATTTTTAACTTAAACAAGAAAGATGATAATAGAAAAGTGCGCAAATAACATAAATATTTTATTGCAAAAGGAGAAGATAGTATAAAGTAGAAGAAGAATACAAAAATGACAGATTCAGACTCAAACTTGGACTTTGAACATGGACTCGGACTCGAATTTGGATTTAGACTTGGACTTAATCTTAGACAGGTTAGATTAGCTGAGCTTGAACTCCTCTATACCATACTACTTAGGCAGAGGTAAGGTGGGGTCTATCTTCCACTTTGTGATGGATTCAACTTGAAAGAAAATGTGGGATCGAGGCACGTCGGTCTTAGCCTCAAATGTCATGGGGTTCAGATTCTTCATCACTATTCAAATCAACGATGAAGAATCCATCTTGAAATGATTTGCTTTGGATGCAATCTTCAATTTTTGTAGCAGTTGCAACTAAATCTTTAAAGGTGGATAGGTATTGGGTTAGCAAATGGCTTGAAGTAGGTTATTAACAAGGATGTCCACCTGTTCTTGTTCGGTTGGTCTATTTACCATTTGAGCAGCTTTAGCCCTCCACCTTATAATGAACATGGAGAAGGAATCACTTGGAAGTTGTTTGGTGGTTTCCAAGTCACGCCTAGTGACATCCATTTCACTGTTGTAATGATATTACTTGACAAAGGTATGACATATATCATCCCATGTCCTTTTCTGGCTCTTGTCTAGTGAAAGGAACCATCTCATAGTAGGACCGGTTAGTGATTGTTGGAACAGTTGAGCAAGGAACTCATTTTTAAGTCCCAAAAGTTGCATTGCCCCCACATATATTTTCAAATGGGTTTTGAGGCAAGTGGTTCCATCAAATCTCTCCAGTTCAAGCATTTTGAATTTAGGTGAAAGTTTAGCATCAGGGAACAAGGCCAAGCTCTCCACATCGATCAGGTCATTGCAGTGTTTTAAGAACTTGATGGCTTTCTCTATTGCTTCAAATTTTTCCATGAGTATTTTGGTATCTGGATAGGAGAACATTTCCCTACCTCGAAAAGAATTCAAGGGAGAGGAAGGGCTAGAATGGGTGAAAGTGCTTGGCACAGAGGTAGTGTGGGCATGGACTTGGACTGGATTAGGGTTAACCCGATTCAAATTTAGGGTGATCTGGTCCAAAGCTGGGTTTGGGTTAGTAAGGTTGAGGCTAGCTTTATTAATTATGGCTCGAACTTCCTCAATGATAAATTGCCTTTATTCCTTAATTTGGGTTTGTTGAGCATTCAGAATTGCTTGAAAATTCTCCTCTTATTTCTTAAGGAGACTGGTCAAGATTGTAGTCAAGGCAGCCATGTCTATCGGGTTAGCCATTGGTACCTTGAAGCAAAATCAAAAGAAATCCAGTAAGTGGCGGGTGAGGACATGAAAAGATGATGAGAGTAAGAGTATACAGATTATGAGGGAAAAGGATTCCCTATGATATTGTGGGCCAATTGTTTTTAGGCTTTGAATATGATGGGTCAAAGGTATTGAGTTTTGAAGATTTGCCAAGGTTTTGGGCTTGGGATAACATATTCGGCCAAAGATATTGGGCTTTGAGAATTTCTTAAGGTAGGATGTGCCAAGGTCTTGGGCTTAGGATAGCTTGTTGGGCCAAAGGTATTGGGCTTTGAGGATTTACCAAGGTTTTGGGCTTGGGGTAGCTTGTTGGGCCAAAGGTATTGGACTTAGGGTAACATGTTGGGCCAAAGGTATTGGGCTTTGGGAGGTCTAGGGTATATTAGGCCAAAATTGTTGGTTTTAGGGTAATGGGTTTATGGGGCGAAAGTGATTAGGATAGAGGTGAGTGTTTGACCCCTTTTTCAATTCAAGGTGCAACCTAGGCTTGAGATGAATGCATGTTTTTTCGCACATTATGGATGCATGATATGCATGAGAAAAACATTTCATGAATATACAATTTTGCAGGGCTTTGATTATGGTACATATAACCTAAATTTAGGTTCTAAGTTCATTACATGAAAAGGTAAGGGTGGCTCAGATAGGACACCCGTCATACTAGATCAGCAATATACCTAACCACATATGAATCAAGGAACCTTATGTGGGTCCAACGGTATGGGCATGCTCGTTACACCTATGAAAGGATCAAAGGATACGTCGCGGGTTGGAGGATTTCGCTATCGGCAAGCAGACCTAAGGAAGGTTGCCCACTCAATGTTATTTTTGATCCTTTGTTTTCCTAGAAAACTAGGATTTTGGACAAGGAGTCCAAATGTAGTGATGTATGAAAAAAAGTTATTTTGAACTAAAGCCAAACCTTGTATTTTACCAAAAGTAATCCACTTTTATCTTTTATTTGAAAAAAATTTAATTGTCCGCAGTGGAGTCGCTAACTGTGAAGTATCGCCTGAGCACCGGTCCGATCCATTAAGGGATTGAAGTGCTCTTCTGGAGAAACTCCATGATTGAAACTCGCTATGAGTTCGGGAAATTGTATTTTGCAATTTTGTCATTTGTAAAAGGGAGTCGCCACTTTAATTTTACTTATTTTAATTGAGAAAATTAAAGGAAAAACAAAATTAAATTGACTCCAAATTATTCAAGTCATCCCATTGGAAAAGTACTAGTCCGCGAGTAACCAAAAAGGGCTCAGAGATTAGGTTTTGGTAATAAACAGTAGTTTTCTTTAGTTTGGCTAAATGTGCAAAATAGCTTTTATATAAAAGAAGATAATTTTCATGTATGAATGAACAAGAATAAAAATGATGAATGAAGTAATTATAAAATGATGCAAAAATTACATGAATGACAATTATAGAGAAATAAACAGAAATAAATCCTACTTAATTATTACAAAATCAAAAAGTAAATAAGACAAAGAAGATCTTTTCTCTAACCCTTATAGGTACTAGGAAAAATACACATTCCTCAACTAATTTAATAAAAAAATAGATAAAATATGAAAGCAAATCAATAAAATAAAAATAAAATAGAAAAGGAAAAAATATTATTAAAAACATTTTGGAGTTGATGCCTTAAAGGTTGGCATGCCTGCGTATCCAATTGAATGGGAATCAAACCCCACGTAATTCTTCCTTCTTGCGAAAGAGGGGTTTTAAAAAAAGGTTGATTTGATTTATTAATTTAATTCAGATTTTAAATTAATAATTTTTAAATCTTTTCAGTTTTAGACCTAAAGAAAAGAATAGGAGAGGGAATTCTATATCTGAATTTAGAATTTAAAAATGAAAGAGATGAAAAAAAATAAAATAAAAAAGGAAATTTTTACCTTTTCTTTTCTTGGTTTTCTCACAAATAGGGCAAGCTTAATTCCAAATTTGAGCTCCACTTTGGATTAAGAACTCCAAAATTGGACCTTAAACAAAAATGTTAGTTAAACAAAACAAGTAATTAATAGATTAAAATAATTTAGAAATCAAGTATTTTTTGGTCTTATTTACCTCCTTTTTTTTTTTTTTTTCAAACAGCTGGAGTGCTAAATTTATAGAGGAAGGTGAAGGGCAGATTCAGAAGTCACCGGCAGTGCGACGGTCAAACCAGTGGCACGGAAATGGTGTTGCTCGTTTGGCTTGGGCGGTGTGCTTCTAATGCCACCCACTTGGGCGGTATGCTTCTAATGCCACCCACTTGGGCGGTGCACTTCTGATGCCGCCCGACTCGGCTCAAGTCTGGTTTAGCTTTCTGCTCGATATGACCCGGTTTCGCACTTTTTTGGTTCATTTTGACTCATTTTTTATCTGATTTGATCTCGGTTTGATTCTACAGGTTCGTAATTGATAACCGGTCGTTTGGAGGTGTGATTTTAAGGGTTCAAATCTGGCTCTTCTTCTCTCATCATAAATCTTTCTAGCTTTTCAACTAGCTCACTTCGCCATTCTGGAATATAGGAAGCTGCTTCAACTACTGCTACCTCTTCGACTTACACTACAACCGGACCCCTCTTCGCTTTTTTCCTTTCTTGCTTGGATTCACTTCATTCATGTGTCCCATACACACAGAACTCACCTCCTCTAGGCTTAGGAATTGTCATCCTCATATGCCTTATATTAGTGGAGGTATCGAGCTCGTAAAGTAGTGGTATGCCAAGCAAGGCATTGTAGGCCAGTTGCACCTTTATTACCACAAATGTGGCCATTACTGTCATACTATCAGGGGCAGTTCCAATAGTGAAAGGCAGCTTCACGACTCCTTGTGAACCCTAAATTTTGCACCGTCTGAACCCCTCGGACATGCGATTAAGCCTCGAAAACTGAAACGGGCAAGAAAGGGTTAAAAAATCTGACGAACCGGCCCGTCTTACCTAGAGGACCGCACAGGGCCCTCCAGGGGCTGCACATGCCCTATGCGGTTCCACACAGGGCTGTGCGGAACCACACAGGGCATGTGCGGTCCCAAACCAGGCCTGTGCGGTTCCCTCTGCCGTGTGCGGTCCATCTACTCCTGTGCAGTCCCAGAAGCTTCATGTGCGGTCCCAGGAGCCCTGTGTGCGGTTTCGAGCTTCAGAATGCTAAATCCCACATTGAAAAAACACAAAAACTTCCCTAGCTGCTATTCCTATATAAACTAGCCCTCACAACTCACTTTGATACAAGTGAACACACAAAACTAGCTAAATCAAGCCTAATTGGTTAAAAGCTAGCCCTTTTTTTAAGGCTTGGTTTGAAAAGAGCTACCTTTTAGTTCAAAGCTTTGTTCTTGTTAGGTGGTCATTTGTGGGTTCTCTCAAACTATTTCGAGAGAGTCCTAAGAGCCGTCCGAGTAGCCATTAGGAGGCTTTGGTTCTGCCGAGGATTTGGTTCTCTCAAACTATTATGATCCAGTCGCCTGCTCCGTCCATACGTCCCGAAGCTTCGTCATCAAAAGGTATTTATTTTCTTCCTTTTTCATTTATTTATTTATTTGTTTTGAAGTTTTGTTTGTTTTCTTTGCTTCTTTGTTTGCTTTTAGTTTTATTTTAGCTTAGTTTCTTTTATTGCTAGTTTTCTTTTAGCTTAGTTTCTTTTATTGCTTTGCTGTTATTGCTTTATTTCCCTTTGCATGTTTCCCTTTTCTTCTATTCCCTTTCTTTTAAGTTCTTTTA
>CATKHJ010190709.1:0-14340 GCA_949750685.1 Vernicia montana
TATATATATATATTTATATATATATGTAGATGAATGAAAAGTAAAAAAATATATTAGAAAGTATCATTCACAACTCTGATGTTGAAACTCATACTCGATAACTGGCTTGGACCTGGAGTTATAGAAGATAGTCTGGGATGATCTAGAAAATAAAGTATCAAAGGACTATCAGAACAAGAATTATAAGAACCAAAAGATAGACTCATCCTAAGACTACAAAGAAATCTACCAAAATCTGGCAGAGTTTCCCCTAGAATAGACATAATCTTGTGAACTTTTAATTTTGCATCCTTTAAATAATCCTTAAAGATACAGAATCAGATACGGGTCAGTATAGAAGTGGAATCACTGAAAATGGGCCGAAGAGATGAAACCGGGCTAAAACAGGGCCCGCTGCCTTGAATATCTGTGCGGTACCGTATAGGCTGATGCGGAACTACCGCACAGACTTGTGTGGTGCCGCATGGCCTGCTGCGGTAGCTGTAGCTAGTTTTGTACTTTTTTCTTGTCCCACATCAAAAATTGACACATTTTCACCCCAGCTTTCACCCTATATATAGGGGACCTCCCATATATCATTTTCTATCTTTTGGTGAGCTTGAGAAGCACTTGCATCAAGTAAACCAATCCCTCTTAGCTTAGTGTGAACGCTTAATTTTCGACTCTAGAGCCTGATGATGAGAAATGGTTTGCTTTTGCTTGGAGGTTGATTCACAATTTGGGTTTTGGGTTAAATTAAAAAGATTTTTTGGATTTAATTGAAAATAATTTGGAAAATGGTTTGATTTGGACTTTAATTGGAGTGTTTTAGTTTTAATGTATTAAATCTTTGACATTTGGAGGATCAAAAGGCTTTTAAAATATATTTTTAATTAAAAATGTATTTTTAATTAAATTAAAAAAAGAAATTGAAATAGAAAATCAATGGGAAAAAAAAACCTAACAACCAAAAAATCATAATAAATTCATTCTTTTCTCCATTTTTGAGGACAAGCCATTTTTTATTTCTCTGATCTAAAACAAAACTCTCTCTTAACTCTTCCAAAGATCATTTTCAAAAGAAGGATAAAGAAAAAAAGAAAATCAAACACAAATCCCATAGAACTAGATTGTGAATCATCATTCAAACAAGAACAACAAAGAGGTATGCCTTGATTCGTTCAACCTGAGGGTTAATCCTCACCTACCAAGGACTCCCATTGCATCAAATCCTTCAATAGATTTGATTTAGCCAAGGGATAGGTAGTTTAAAGGAGGATTTTTAATTTAATTTCAATTATTACTATCATATGCATATTTACATGTTCATGTTCATGTTTAATTGCAATTCCATTTGATTTTATGTTATTATGTTCATTTAATTTCTGTTTGTTTATTATTATAAGAGAATATTAGAGGATCAAAACAAGTTTCTGATCCTTTCCATTCTGAAAATTTCAGTTCATATATGTTATCTTTAATTTTCATCCCGTTATTTGATTTTATTTGCTTGTTCATATGTTCATGTTTTCTGTTTATTTTAATTCTATAATTCTTGTTTTATTTGATGTTTATTGTTTTGGTGATGATGGAATAGAGAGCTTTAAGACCAGTTCTTGATTCTCTCTATTTAAATTTTAATTATATCAACATTCTATTGATTTCTTTACCATGTTCATGTTCATTATGTTATCCTTGTTCATATACATGTTCTTCCTTTTCATTGTCTAATTCAATTATCATAATTATCATAATTCAATTATGTATTTCGTTTTATAATTCTTGTTGTTAGTTCATTTTAATTAATCATACAGAAGTGAAGGTGGATTTAGGCGAGTCCTCAATCACCTTCACTTGAATTGACGTGTTTTATTATTTTTCTTATTATCTTGATTTCAATTTTATTTACAAGTTTATATCATGTGCTTAATTAAATCTTTAACTATTGATCATCCAGGTTGCTTCAATAGATAATATTCATTCTAATATCAATTACATGTTTAGAATCCACCTAAGATCATAATCGATAAAAAGTTATGAGTCATTTATATTTTTTATTATTTATGTTTGATTTGTTTGGTTTGATCTTAATCTTGTGTTTCTGGATTTTTTTTTGGTGTTATCTCACCTTTAGAGTCATTCCCAAAATGCCGAATTGGAGAAAATCAAAAGGAAAACGGAGATTGGATCAAATATAGGAGAAAAGATGAAAGTGGAGCTAGAAACCCAGTAATGGGCACATGCCCTAGGCACGCGCCCACGCAATGGGTGCATGCCCTAGGCACCCGCCCAACGATGGGCGCACGCCCTAGACATCCCATACAAGCTTTAGTATTTTAGCCATAACATGAGCTACAAATCTCAAATTGGGATGATTCAAGATGAGTTAGAAAGATAAGAGACAAAGCTACAACTTTTATGAAGACTCTAGAACCTAGTTTTGCCGTTTACAATCTAAACTTTGGCCTTGAAACTATTACCTTAGTTAAACTAGGATTATTTCTTTTCATTTTGATTATTTTGCAAGGGTTGTAATTTAATTTCCCCATTCCCTTTAATTTTGACTTAGAAATTGAATCTCTGGTCACACATATGCAACTTGGTAATTAAAGGTTTTATGCATGAAATCAACCTAAAATGAACCAATGACTTAGAATTGCATGTTGAACCTAGGATCGAATAATTTGATTAATTAATTAGTGTACATGTTTAGGTTGTTGTTTGCACTTTCAATTATCAAATATGTTTCGTGCAAGCATGATGCTATTGATAAATAAAATTGATAGAAATAAAGCATGTTTCTATTGCAAATGAGCTAGAATGGCATGTGGCATGATAGAAACCCACTAAATGGTTAAGGCATGACAATTGGTAAATCCAAAGCACTAATATGGTAATTGTTTGAGGCATGTTGCAATGTTAAATAAAGCACCATACTAAATGGATCGATTGATCTTGTGCAATATCCTTTATGTTAAAAATAGCCCAACTAAACTGATTAAAGTATGCATTAACGAGACCAAATAGTGGAAGGCAGCCTCACAGTTGGGCGACCTGAGTGCCTAACACCTTCCCAGGATCGTACATAAATTCCTTACCCAGAATCTCTAAATAAGGTGATTAGGTAATAAGCTAGGGATCCTAGTTACTATTTTCCTAGTTTATAAAAACTAGACGGCAACTCCATTCTCTGTTTTGGGCCCCTCCCATGGTGTTAATCTCCCAATGTTCCATTAGAAAGTAGTACATAGTCCATCCACCTGGGGCCAGAAACCTGTTCGTGATAGTGGCGACTCCACTGGGGATAGGACGAATTTGATTTTGATTTTGGTCTTTTTAATGCAAATTTGATTCTGGTTAGTTAGGCTTGCATCATAACACTTTGCATACTTGCAACCCCTTTGATGGGAACCTAGAATCCTCGGTAATATTGAGGAAGAGATCCTTTTGCTCCATTTGACCATTAGGAGCCCCAATCAGTGTTACCACTCGTAAGCACATATCTTTAAGTATAAATACTTGGGAGAGGGAGAATGACCCAGCAAAGCTCTGGGCTTAGCAAGTATATCAAAGTACCATTGGGAAGTATGAGCCTTTTGGCAAGTATATTATCATACCCTTTAATAAGTATGGGCCCATTTTGCTATGCTTTTAGTTTTAAAAAGATTTCTTATGGTAAGTATATCCAAGTACCATTTAAGGGAGTACGAGCCTACGAGCAAGTATATTATTTATAACTTATGGGAAAAAGTATGAGCCCTTGATTTCTCACTTGTGGGAGTGAAAGCTGTAAGCCTTAGAATAAAAACCCATGTAATGCCTTAGTATGTTTTTCCTTAGGGCTTTCAAACATATCTTATGCATGTATGAGCCCAAGCCCACACATCGTTGCTGGATCAAAAGTTGAAAACCCAATGGGCTTAGGCCATAGCTTGATTTGCCCTCTGCCTTTCTTAAATTTGAGAGTTATGCATGAAACGGGCTTGTGGTCCCCCTATTGGATCATTCAAGAGAAGACCAAAATCGTAGGGAAGAATGACTAAGACCAATACATATGTGGGAGGAATAAGGTTGGAAGGTTTACTATTTTTACCTGCGCATGTGTTTCATTATTTGTTTGTTTCTCTAACCATTCATGCATCATTTAGGAAATATAAAAATCATATTAATCCACGTTTTGCTTGTAGCCATTTAGGGATATCTCCACTATGTTTAGAATTGAAACTAAGTATATGGACTCTTTTGAAAGAGATGAGGCTTTCAGAAGGATAATGAGATCAGAATTTAGCCTAATAAGGAAGGAAGTCCAAGCTACCATTAGGAGAGTGGTCCGGTATAAGATGGACCACATGATGGATGAGATCAAAGATGAAATCAAGCAAACCATTTTCAATAATTTGAAAAGTTTGCCAAAATAAATGGAAGAGCCTGAATTCAAGAAGAGTGGGGGGCAACCCAACCCAACAAGCAACAAAAGGGAATTCACTAACCTTGGAAAGCCCATGTCTAAGATCTTTGAAGATCTAAAAAGAGAAGGCTTATTGCAACTTATAGACCCAAGGCCTTTGCCGAACCCATTACCTCGCAATTTGGATCCGAAGGTGTATTGCCAATTTCATCAAGTTTTGGGACATGATTTTGAGCGGTGTGGTCATCTAAGGCATGAAATCCAAGATCTAATTGATAATAGGAAATTTTCTATCTCAACTATGAGGCCGATGCATGAAGCCCCCCAATTGAAGATGAAGCTTAGGCCCAATTGCTAGAATAAAAATAGTTTTACATATGTAATGTCTTTCATTTGTAAAACTTTTCTCGATGAAATAAAGCATAACTTTAGCTTTTGAACACTTGAAGTGAGCTATCAGATGAAAAAAATGAAAAATGATGATTAAACAAAAAGAAATTTGAGCAAAAGATATAAAAGATGATAGCCTTGTTAGGCGTCTCACATTAAGGCCCTAGGCAAAAATAAAGGGTCAAGAGAGAAAATAATTAGCTAAAAAACTTGAAAAGGCTAGTTAATGACAAGTGTTCAAAATGAAAGTAAATTGGGGGTGAGAGCTGAAGAAGTGGTTTCATTTGGTTCAAAGGTGTTCTTGAGCTTTTAGTTTTTCAAGAAAGATGTGTGGAGACATTGCATTAGTTTTGCATTTACTAGCATTGCATCATTCTAACCTATGCATCCATCTAAGAATGACTTTCTTTGTGAATCAAAATGGCCTCATCAAGCAAAGAGCTTATCTGAAACTTAAGTAAAGAAGACTTGACATCATCTGTCAAACCCAAAGGTGATGTTGTTGGAGCTGAACCTTGGGCCTTTGACCTTGAATCCAAAATGAAAAGGCTAAATTCATCATTGAAAAGATCCTTAGGGAAGCCAAACAAATGAAGACCTCGAGTTGAAGAGCTCCAGAGTCAGTTGCCCCTATCATGAGTTTGAAGTGCCTTTGGAAGGGATGACTTGTCCTGAATGTGGTTATTTCTTTTGAAGCTTTCCTATGTAATTAATTTTTATAAATAAAAATTGATTGGGTTTCTAGTCTCATTTTGCTTGAATGAAAAATAGAAAAGGAATAAAAAAAATAGAACGAAAATAAAAGTAAATAGTATCCTCACTAAAAGTCCATCACACGATTCCTTAGGCAAAAGTTAGAGGAAGTAAAAAAAAAAAAAAAGAAATGCAAATGAAGACCAGCAAAAGAGACCGATGAATTTCAAACTCGAATGGGCAATTGATGCACCTTGGACAACAACAATGAAATGAAGACAGGCTATTTCTGATTTATAGGAAAAGTCATACATTAGATACATGTTTCATGACATCATTAGCGTGCATCCATCTTATGCGTTTTATACAATTCATGCATTAATGAGTCTAATATATGTACTTCTGCAGTCATAGCCCTCTCAAGTTGAGATTGTTAAGTCAAAAGCTTCAAAGAATTAGTTGAAAGAGAACCTTGCAAGACCAAAGCTCAAATGGCTGACAACAATGACCCCAAGAACTTGGATGCTGCTATCAAATGGGTTTTAAAGACTAGATTATCACCCATGATCAGGGATCATATCAACTAGGTTTTGAATGGGCGTGTTCCTCCACCCGCCAACCCTAGAAATCAAGAAAATGTTATTGGAGCTGCTACTATGGTTAATAATGGGAAACAAGCCAATGCTCTGAATCTGGGAATTGGGAATCTGAATATTGATGATGTGTTTGATGATATGTATGACTATCTTTAGGAAAAGCAAAATGAGGAACTAAAGAGTCAAATGAACCATATTGAGAAGCTATTGAAATGAAAGGGCTTTGACAAGATTGAGGCCCTAAGTGCTCTTACCATTAATGATGCTGACAAGCTGCCTAACTGATTTAAGGTGCCTAGTATGACTAAATTCAATGGGATAGGTGATCTAAACATTAACTTGAAAATATATGCCACACTAATGACTACCACTGGAGCTACTGAGCAGCAGATCCTGCATCTTTTTCCAACTTCTTTGGATGACGCTATAGTGAAATGGTACTATGATCTGAATAGGAGTAAGCAAGAGGATTGCAACTTGTCGTTCGAGAGCTTTATATCCCATTATGGCTATAACACATTGCTGGAGATAACCCTTAGAGACTTGGAGATGACAAGGCAAAAATTGGATGAGTCCTTTTCTGATTATGTGATGAGATGGAGGGAAAAGGCTGCAAATATGACCAACTGTCCCACTAAAAAGGAACAGGCGCACCTTATTGTGAAAAGATCTTTGCCTACTGTTTATAATGGGCTGTCTATTATACCTCTGAAGACATTTAAAAACCTCCTTGACATGGGTCTATAGTTAGAAAAATTGGACTACGAAGATATTCAAGCTAATGAAGTGAGGAAGAAGAATGGCTTGTCGAACCTCTTTGTTCAGTCCATTAGACCTCATCCTTTCAAGGTAGGTCCAACCACACTACAAAGGGAGTGCACTCATTTAAGTGAGCCATTTTTTTTTTATCATCTTTGAGGACCTAAAGGAGTATGGGTTACTTCAACTTTTGGATCCAAAGCCTCTGCTAGATCCGTTGCCGAGAAACTTCAGAATTGATTTGTACTGCACTTATCATCAGAGGGCCAGTTATGATACCGATGACTGCATCACCTTGCAGCACAAGGTCCAGGACTTAATTGACGCTGGGGCAATCCACAGAGAATGATATGAGTCAAGCAAGTTGATTTTCTTTCCTGCTTTCTTTGTTATGAATAATAAATTGTTTGATTTTGTTTTCATAAATAAGATGAATGTGTTTTTTGGATTATCCTTGCTTGTGTCTTTGAGTTCAATTCAATTATAACCACTGCCGGGGGCATGGTATTACATCTGATGAGAGATTGAGAGAGTAAAAAACAAAACAAAGAAAACAAAGTGAAATATGAGAGAGAAAAGGAAGAGAGATGTTAGAATACCCCACCCTTGCCACCCCAGGTTCAATACCACCTCAAATGGACTACCTTTAGAGCATCCTTAGCAATAGAAGGCCAACTAATCTTAGTTGAAATGTCAAAAAACCAATTCGATTAATGTGGCAACATCTATGTAGGGTCAAACCTTTGTAAAGCTAAAAACCACATACCTAAAATACCATAAAGGTAGATATCCTTCTTTTCTTGAAAGCTTGAAAATCCAAGACCAAAAGGGATTAAGTCCTTATTCCCTAAAAACCTAGCCGTTAAGAAACAATGAGCCAACTGAATCGAAAGTCTTTCAAACACTTTTTTTGCTTAGGAAAGAACCAAGAAGAAACCAAGGTCCATCATCCCTAGTAGTTGAACTCCCTGGGGGCAAAGCATTTGCCAAACAACATCCCTTTAAAGAAAATAAAGAATGAGAAGAACAGTCCCACTAGGTGTACCCAAATTATTATCTAGGCAAAAGTTAGGGATATGAGTGAAAATAGTTGGCTGGAAAACCTGAAAGGGCCAGCCAATAATAGATGTAATATTCATACCTCATCGTAGTTGTTTTCATAATTGAACGAAGAGATGCATGTTAAGAATGAGAAAGAAACATGTTTATGAAGAGATTTTATCTATGGAAAGTATTGTCAAACAATTTGAATTATGAAATGTCGGCTCATAGACTTTAGTTTGGTTAAGTTACCTTTTGAATGGCAGTGGGCAAGCATCAGTAAGCTTGGTTAAGCATGAGGTAGATAAAGAGCAAACAAATGAATCACCTAAGAGAATATGGGTTAAAGCAGTTATTTTCAAAGGGCATGCAATCGAACAACGAAATCATATCAGGATCAGGAAGTGGTTGTCTGGCATCATTTCTAACCTGGGGGCAACATTTAGGTTTGCAATCAAACAAGAGAAAAGAAAGAGAAAAAAAAAAAAAAAAGAAAAAAGAAGGGGAAAGAATAGTAGCTAGCTAAGTTGAAAACCCTAAAAGGGCAGCTTAGGCAAAGTTAGAGCAGACTTGTCGAGTTGAAAACCTGAAAGGACAACTTGGTGTAATACCCTAGATCTGTTTGAATTTTAAGAATTATCAGTGATGCCATAAAAAGGCAATTTAAACAATTATTGACATAATAAGACCAAATTTGAGCTCATATATGCTCGAATAAATGTACGTAAAATTTTTCTTTTACTATGATATTATAGTATTAAATTACTCATGGGGATGTTATGAATATGATTAATAAGAATAAGTTTAATAACTCGCATTGATAGTGATCACAATAATGTACACTCTAAAAAGGGGTAAAACAATCATTTCACAAAAACTGTCAAAATAGCAAGTTAACTGTACATGAACATGTGAAATAGAGTGTGAGGCCTAACCATATGGAAATATGGATGGTCCAATGTGGATAGAGAAGAAAAAAATTTCTTGAAATTATATGAAAATGATAAGCTAATTAACTTAATGAAAGTGGGACCCACCTTTGACTAAGTAAACTTTGTATTAATAGAAATGTTTTTGTATATTTATATCCATTGAAATTAGGCAACTTCCAAGAACATGAGCACATACAAAGCTTCCAAAGGATGCCTTTCAATCCTTACCATCCATCTCTAAAGATCAAATCTCCACCACTCAGTTCAACCAAAGCTTATCCTAAATGCATTAAGTCATCTTATTTCCATCATTTGTCAAAAAGAAGAAACTTCTATCCATTTTTCCTAAGGAATGGCCAGCTCCCTCATGTTCTTTTCCATGAACTCATGAAAACTTCAAGGTAAATCCTAAATCTTGTCTCCAAATTTCATTCTAAGCATGAACAAGAAGATTATAGTGTTAAAGTTCTAAAATCTCTTCCTCTCTTTTTCTATATATGGATTGGCCTATACACAAGGAGTTTAGGGGAAATGATTTATTTTTATTTCTTGATTTTTATGTGTATATTATAAAGCTAATTGAAAGATTTGATAAGCCAATTGAGTTTAAATTGCAAGATAGAACTTCATTTGATTATTGAACTTGAATTGGGAAATTAGGTTTTCGAATTGAACATAATATTCGGATACCTATTATATATACTTAGAGGCCGAATTTGGAGAAGAATTAAACACGAAAGTTGTAGTGTTTTATCTTAGTTATAGTCTCATAAAATGGTTTTATTAAATTCTTAAAGAGTAATGAGATATGTCCTTTGAAATTGAACTGACCCGGATTTGAAAATATCTTTGTAACCCAAAATTTTGTGAACTTATAGAGGATTTTGTGAACATAATTTGGAGATAACCAAAACAGAAAAGTTTTAATTAAATGTATTAAGTACTATTGTGAAAGGAATTTAAGAGATTTTGTGTTTTCAAAGAGAAATCATACCTCAACTGAAACTGGTATTGTTCACAGATTGAGTGGGCAATCCGAATTAGAGTTGCACAAAAGATCAATTTAGAGACTGAATTAGGTCAAGTATAAAACATGAAAAATGATAATTATCATGTGTATGAACTCTGCATAAAAGTGAATTTAAATTAGATATGTATTTTTTTAGATATGACCTAGTGAATGTGATAAGGGTTAGAAACTCTTGCCAACTAACTCAATTGGAAACCTGAGAATTTTTTTTATGAATTGAGGATGATAGAGATAGAATTAGGAGAAAATAAAAAATAATGAAATGGTAAATGATATGTTAAGAATTAACACACAAAAGGGTTTAATAAAATTCTAAGTTTAGTATGATAAATAGAGCTTTCTCGATAACTGACTCTATATTTGGATTCAACTTGTAACTATCTTCTTATTTGAGGCCTTTAAAGCTATAATCACACTAAACTAAAAATATAAGAAATGTTACTTAATGTCTCTAGTAGCTCTCAGTAAAAGTAAATTGCAATTGAAAGTATAAAGCTTGAGTTATACTCAAAGAAGTATGATAAGGTCAGTCTGCCCTGCAACAGAAACAGAATTGAATTGAAATAGTGACCAAGTTTTCTATGGATTGAATTCTAAGTTAAATTTTAGATATGTTTCACATTCATATGTTTAGTTTATAATACAAAAATAATTATCTCATTTGGATTTGTACATCATGAGAAATGACAGAAACAAGGTGACAAGGTTAAGTGATATAATTAGACAATAAGTGAAGATGTAATGATTCAAAGTTATCAATTATAAACTAATGAATTCTATATATATGTAAACAATAAATAAATGAGTAGTAAGATGATGAATATAGAATTGAATATGATTATTCAATATGAATCCAAATTGAGAATTTATTGAATTACTATAAAGCAAACCATGTGAATTAAAGACATTCTTCTAGGCCATTCGAACAATGCTTGAAAACTGAAAATAAACGTATCTCAACTTGATATATGCGCTATTGTATATTGACTTGTATTGATATTCGATAATTCATATGTCTTAGATATAAAGGTAGTAGTTCTAAAATTAAGAATAGAACAAGTAAGTTGACAAGGTAATTAATGATCTTCAATTGAATGACCTAAAAGGTATGGTTCAATATAAAACCTAAAAGAAAAGACAAGGAAGGTGTTCCAGAGAATGAGAAGCATCATTCCCAATTGTGTTAAGAGCTTATAATTGGAGCTAAGAAAGTCAAAGTGAGTACTTAAAACCTTAATATAAATGCATAAATCATATGGAAACCAACAATTGTACATTGAATCTATTGTCACCTCCAATTGAAAACCTTATGTTTCTCTAATGAAACTAATGTATCCAAGAAATTCTTTCAATGAGGCCTTCGGCCTACTCACGGCTATTTGATTACTAGTATTGAAACTATGTTCAAATCAAACATTGCAAAGAGCCTACCTTTTATGTGTTAATCTCTTAAGTATAATGAAACCTTTCTTAAGCCAATGCATTTCATTTGGAAACTCAGTGTCCCCTAATTGATAAACTATTCTTATAACTATGTCCCTTTAAGGAACCAGTTGATCTGTTCACATAAATTCCAGTGTTCCTACAATTGATAATGTTTCATTGAATCTTATAAGGATTCATTACTGTGAATTGTTGATTTATAACATCTTAATGCTTGCATTATTGGATCAAAATGATCTTATTGTATTCTTGAAAGAAGAAATCCCTATCTGATGTTAGGTAACACATCAGTCATGTGCACATAGTAAAGCCTGCGGTTAGGACGAGCATACCAAACCCTAGCTAGGAAAGGTGGTCCTAACCATGAGATCTGATCGATCTCGTGCTACTGATATTGTATGAGTGAGCAAGGCTTAGGCTGCCACTCTAATGTTTACAAGTAGGAAGCATACCGCTTCCAAGAATCTTAATTTCTGCTAAAATGGTATTATTGAACTCCAACTATTATTGACTGTTGTGAAACTTTTCCTTCATATTGATACAATGAAACCTTGTTAATTCTATTGATAAACATGTACTCATACACTATTTCATTTTATTTGTTAAGTACTCATTGAGCTTCTCTCACTCCCCAATAGTGTATTGTTTTCAGGTCCAATAGCAGACTCGGCAAGTGGATGTCAAGTATGAATATTCACTTGGGATTACTTTGCTGGATGTATGATGATCATGACTAAACTTTTTGGGTCATCTTATTTAGAGCTCCATGGATAATTGTGGTTATAGTACTTTAGTGATTGGGTAAATTGGTTACTTTATACTTGTCATGACCCAACTTTGAGTCATGACTGTCCTAGGACATAAGGTCACCTAAACCCGTAGAACCCATTTATTATTTATTAACTTCCATCAATTTCCATGTTACCCTTATCCCAGGACCGAAACCATAATTACCATTCCTTATTACCAATTACCATATTAATCATCTATGTAATGAACAACTATCAACGTAATATCATTTTCATGCTTATTACTTTTGAACTCCATTTTCCAATAGTTCTATTGCAACTCACCCATAAATTACTTAAGTGCTTGGACTGTAATAATATTGTACCAAATCACACACCATGTAAATAATATTCTAAATTTTACCATTATTACAAACTTTAACAATCCATGGAGCTCTAAGGTGAAACTTCCAAAATTTTGCATAACCATATACCATAATACCAAAATAGCAGTGCAATTTCCAAGTGAAGATATAGAACTTGGAATTTACCTTGCTAACCTATCAACTAGTCCTGAAAATAAACAACTATGGGATGAGACAAAGTTCAGTGAGTACAAAATAATATTATACAGGATAAACAAATAATGTATGAACAATGGTGGCTCCTTATAGCAATAAAGCGATGTTAATCAAAATTGTCCTTATGGAATAATTTTTCCATTTACAATAGATATTATGTCTTTAGCAGAAACAATTCATTTCTCAAAAATGGTGTGTTTCCCCCATAAAAAATCGAGCGGCGCCATATGCCTTATTCACTTCCACATACCTAGTCACACGCACAACTAATTAGGTCATACATATTGGGGACCTTAAACCCTTCCCAATTAAAGTTCGGATAATCTCACTCTATCCGCGGGTCCCATTACCATTGTGCACAAGGTCTGATGTATTGCCCCATATCAGAGGGGTATTCTTCTTATCATAGTATCATTATAACATTTTACCTTTTCTATTCATGAAATGATTCAATGGATAATACATCAATAAATAATTAGGTTCCCATCATTGATCACATTATAAGATCAAAGCAATATAGGCTCATTTGGCCAAATGCCATAAATAATTAATTTTCTCAATTTGGCTCAATAATCAATAAGGCAAATAATGCTTGCCAAAGAATTGCAATGCATTTCAAATAGGAAATGATTGAACATTAATGCTCATATTTAAGGCACAAGTTATATTATCTTATGAAGTACTCACCTTCTACTCCTTAGCTCCTATTCTGAAATATTCAATGTAAATTATAATGAAGCTCCTCGGTATTTCGAATAATACCTACAAACATACAATACAAATGCACATTAATCACTATTCCTTTATCTCACTAACCACATCCTAACTCAACCTTATTATCACTTTCCTATTATTAACCATCAAAAATACACTCAAACACATTAAAAAACACCACATATAAACACATTAGCAAAATAAACATTTTAATTAAAAAATCCTTATGTTGACCGAACCTTTTCATCAAAGAATTTAATTCCTTTTCCTTTCAAATTCCATAATTAAATCCCATATTCCTCAATTGGAATCAATGCAAATAATTTTCTAACATTCAATATAACTAATGCACTTTTAAATTTAAAATCCCTAATTTCAATTAAATTTAAAAAAATCATTTCCACCAACCAAATTCCAATTTCATCTTATAAACATCAAATTGCATCAATTCTAAACTTAATTGACCAATCAATTTTAAAAGTTCAAGCATAAATCTTGGAATTCCCAATTTGACTTAAAAACCCTAAAATTTAGGGAAAACTATCAATTTCATATCCAAACTTCAAATTGGACATAGATTCATCAAATTAACATCCAAAAAATCAATATCCATCAATCAATTGAAATTAAATTGCTTCAATTCTCATAAACCCCAAATTTTGCCATAATGGGGTGATTTGGGGAAAATCTAAAATTCCTTAACCAAATCTTAAATTGATCTTTGAATAATGAAATTAGCATAATATAAAGCCTATATCATCAATCAAACATCAAAAACATTCATCAAATCACATACTTCCCTTATAATATGGATTATGCCTCCAACATTTTCAAGTTTTGTATAAAATCCCCATAATTCAATTTGACATTACCAAATCAATTTTCTATACCCCAAATTATCTTAGATATCATTAAAATAATTTTAGAATACTTCCTCCAAAAATTTAAGGAGAGGTCGAACCTATGCATTCATGGACTCTAAATGATGTTTCATGCTTCCTTTGCTTATTTTCACATGATAAACCTTAAATTCTCAACTCCTATTT
>CATKHJ010190752.1:0-13186 GCA_949750685.1 Vernicia montana
GTGCACTAGCCCTCGATTACTAAAGAGGATTCGGGAACTAGGTTTTCGGTTCATTTAATTGGTTTGGAAAATTTAATACACAATGGCTTAAAATGATTTCATGAACAATTATACAATGCATGAATTAAAGTAAAGCAAAGCAATAAAGAACATAATAAAAGCAATAAAGGAATTAAATACAGAAAATAATAAATTTACAACATAAACTAAATTAGGGGATACTCCCTCTAACCTTTATGGGTTCTAAGAGTGTCACACATTCCCCAAAGTAAATCAATAATCAAAGAAATAGAAACAAAGCAATAATGGAAAAACATAAAACTTATGTGATGAAAGTGAAAGAAGAGGAATGAATCTTATTTTGATTGGATTTGATGCTTTAGACAAGCATGCCTATGTATCCCTTTGAATAGGAATCAAAATTCACGTAGTTCGCCCTTCTTGCGAAGGGGTTTTGTTTAGTCTGAGTCTTTTATCATGTTTCAGATTGATTGATTAAAAGATGGGTTGATTAATTAGTTAACCTAATTGATTTACCAAGTTGGATTAATTATTTTAGATTTTAATTTACTAACAACCTAGATAAACCAATTTAATTAATTAACTAAGAAAAATAAAATAAATAAATAAATGAAAAGAAAAAGGAAGAAAATAAATATCTTAGGATGGTGGAGACTTGTCTTGGTCGGCGGCGGACTAGCCTTGGACGGCGGGCTGCGGCTTGCCTCGGACGGCCGGATCGCAATTCCACCTTCTCAACTTGACAAAACAATAGTCTTAGAACAGCTAATAGGATGGCATTGTTAGGACTCTCTCGAACTGATTTGAGAGAAAAACCTCGAAACGACTACCCAAAAACTTTAAACTAAAAGGCACGTTCTTTAATAACCAAGCCTTAAAAACTGCTTGCTTTTGATCAATAGCTTGATTTAGCAAGTAATGAGTGTTGAAATGAGCTGGGGGGGGGTCTCATTTATATAGGGAGAAGGTTGGAGGCAAAAAACCATGAATTTTCGATGTGGGATTTGGCATTCTGGCCCTCAAAACCGCATAGGAGCCTTGTATAATCGCATAGGAGCCTTTCTTGACCGCACAGGAGCCCTCAGTGACCGCACAGATAGAGGAGTGACCGCACAGAAGGAATTTTGAACTTCACAAGGGCTTTTCGGAACCACACAGCCCTTGTGCGGTCACCAATGGCCCTTGTGCGGTCACCGATTGGTCTTCGACACCCAGTTTCGCCGATTTTCACTATTTGACCTGTTTCAACTCTGTTTTACATGATTCTAGTTGCGTTTTGCTCGTTATTCAATCCCAAATGATCTAATGATGATTTAGAGGCTTGATGGATGGGTCCCAAGTCCCGAGGCTCGGGTTCTCAGTTTGTAGGATTTTGGCGATCTTTGGCGATTTTGGCTTTCAGAGGTTTGTTTACCAAGCCTAGGTGACTCTAGGGTTCAAATGCATACTGGAGGGGTGCAAAATTAAGGGTTCACAATGATCGACTTTTGATTCACAACCTTTAAAGGTATTGCTTCGACCCATTTTGAAAAGTAATCCATGGCCACCAAAATGAACGAATGTTGTTTAGAAGACAGTGGGTATATTTTACTGATAATGTCAACCGCCCAACCTCTAAATAGATATAGCTTAATAACCAAATGAAGCTCGTCCTCTAGAACTAACTGTATTGGGCCTTACTTTTAATAAGTCTCTCATCCTTTTGCATAGCTAAAGCATTCTTTTTCTATGCTCAAACACCAATATCCATGTTGTTC
This sequence comes from Vernicia montana, assembly GCA_949750685.1. Taxonomy (NCBI): domain Eukaryota; kingdom Viridiplantae; phylum Streptophyta; class Magnoliopsida; order Malpighiales; family Euphorbiaceae; genus Vernicia; species Vernicia montana. The sequence goes on from CATKHJ010190752.1 coordinate 1,779, forward strand.
AAGTAACTACCTCATTAGTTTCCCAAATTGATGTGCTCTAGCAAGACCTTCATGAACCTCGGCCATTGCAAGCATGGCTTCCTTTGGACTGAGGCATAAAAACAGTTCACCCCTAGGATGCTTTCTGTACAATTCTTTATTATCTTCCCAAAACCTTGGTGCAATAAGTTTTATTCTATGATCTGCCCCCAAGGATGGATTCTTTAGGTACTCGATGAGTTCGGTACGCTAGTCTTTTGTAAGGTCAATGGTAAAAACTCCTTTGTGTCTTCCTACTTGTTCTTCCAACTGATTTATGCCTTTAATACATAGAACTGATATAGGTCTATATTCTAAAGGAACTTCATCGAACCATACTAAATATCTAGATGCCACCCTGTGCCAATTGATTTGCTTCCTTATTTTCGGCCCTCAAAGCATATTCTATAGAAAAATGTTCAAAACTATCTAATAAATGCATGACTTTATTGCAATATGTCCAAAGAGTCGTAAACTCGCAATTATATTCACTGGATACTTGCTTCACTACCAACAAGGAATCCCCTTTTATATCTACCGAATGCATATCAAGTTTGGCAAGGATTTCGAGCCCAATAACCAAAGCTTCGTACTCAGCTTGATTATTTATACGTGGGAATCCAAGTATGAATCCCAATTTTGTTGAGATGGCCCCAGGTAAAGTTAGCACAATTCCAGCACCAACCTAATTCATCGTCTTTGATCCATCAAACCACATTTGCTACGTCTCATTGTAAACACAACCAATATCTTCAATTGATTCTTCCTTTGTTGGATGATGGACTAAAAAATCGGCTAGTGCTTGGCCCTTGATGGCTTTTTGAGGCATATACTGTAAGGCGAACTCCGATAGCGCCACAACCCACTTGCCTATTTTATTTCTTAGAAAATGATGGGACAAAATGAATTTTATTACATCGGTCCTACTAACCACCAAGATGACTATTGGAAGCATGTAGTACCTTAGCTTGGTGCATGAAAAATAAAGTGCTAAACACAACTTTTCGACCGATGTACACTTTAATTCGTGTGCAGTCAAACTTCTACTCATATAGTAAACTGCCCTGCTCAAAACCTTATTGTTCTTGTGCTAGCATACTTCCAATTAAGTCTTCTAAGGTCAAAATATAGAGAGTTAAAGGTTGGTTCAGCCTTGGCAGAGTTATGACGGGGGGCTTTGTGAGATAAAGCTTGATTTCATCGAATACTAGCTGATGTTCCTCGGTCCAACATAATTCACTATCATTTTTAATCTTTAGAAGAGTCCTCCAAAACAGATGTTTTCCCGCTGTGTTTGCAATAAATCTCCTTTGAAAGTTTATTTTCCCGATCAATCTCTGAAGTTCTTTCTTGGTTTGAGGAGGCTGTGCTTTGATTATTGCTTTAGATTTATTTTTATCAACTTTTACCGCCCTTTGATGGACTGGAAACCTGAGGAAATTACCAACCGAAACCCCAAATGCACACTTAAGTGGATTCATCTTTAGTTTGTGCTCTCTCATACGCTCAAAAGATTTTCAGAGATCGGCCAAGTGTTGTTCTTCCTGCTGAGATCAGACCACAACATCATCGATGTATACTTTCATGAATTTCCCAATCATATCAAGATAAATCAAATTCATTACTCTTTGATAAGTGGCCTCAGCATTCTTAAGACCGAATGGCATGACCACCAATTCATAAGCCCCAATCAGTCTTGGACATCTAAACGTTGTTTTGCTTACATCCTCTTAAGTAATTTTGATCTGATTGTATCCTGAATGTCCATCCATGAAGCTCAAGATGAGGTTGCATGTTGCCGAATTTACTAACATATCTAAGATCAGTATAGGATATTCGTCCTTCGGTGTTGCAGTGTTAAGATTTCTAAAATCTACACAAATTTTCAATTTACCGTTCTTTTTTATGACCGAAACGATGTTGGACAACCATTCTACATATGTAGTTGTTCTAATGAACCCTGCGTCAAGAAGCCTTTTGATTTCTTTCCGAACTAGTTCCTCATCTTATTTTGACATCATTCACATGGACTATTTAAACACATTGTACCCTAGCTTGATAGGTAACTGATGTTCCACTAAAGATCGGTCTAGACCTGGCATCTCATGATAACTCCAAGAGAAATAGTCCTTGAATTCTTTTAACAAAGCTATTAACTTGGATTCAAAATTTGCATTCAACTTTGCACTAATAAACATAGGCTGAGGATCTGCTTCTAACCCCAAATTAAATTCTTTTAATGGGTCTTGAACTTCTGCCAGTTTGTCCTCGTGCTTCTGAGATGCTAGCTTTACATCTTTTAATTGTAATTGGCCTGATGGATCCTGGTCCTCATCTTCTTAGATACACTCGGCCACTACTACTTCTTAGTGATGGAAGAGATATGCAATCTTCTTCCAAACTTCTTTTTGTTGTTTGGTTTTAAACATTATTTTGAAGACAAAATTTGGCTATTAAGCCGAAAAGATGTAGACCGAACAACTTCTTCGGCCAAAATTCTATATTCATCCCAAGCAGTCACCTCAAGCTGTTTTCTTTTGTACTTACCATCCTTTGATGCCTCGATCTCTATTACTTGAGTATGGGGTTCATAATACAAGGCATCGGCCATATGTATTTGTTCCTTGAGTGGGTTACTTTCTGAATAGACAACTTCCACATATCCTTCCCTGAATAAAATCAAGTTTTGATGTATGTAGAAGGGTATACATTTGTTAGAGTGAATCTAGTCTCGGCCCAAAAGAATGTTGTAATTACTATTACATCCACCACTAACATACTCTCAGGCTGAATTTCACAACCGAACTTCATCTGAACAGTTACAAATCCTTCTGCTAGTGTTTTCCCCCCAGTGAAGTCGGTCATTGAAATGTCGATCTTTTCTAGATCTTCTTTGCTCAGGCAGAGTTTCTTAAGCAATCATAAAGGCATTATATCAACTCCTGCTCCATTATCCAGTAACACTCTATTGATGGGAATTCTATTTAATTCGGCCTTGATATAGAGAGGCCGAATATGATTGGTTAATAATAGTGGTGGTTCTTCAAGTATAACTAATTGCCGAACCTCCTCGTCATCTTCATTTGGTTCGACTTCAAGGATATCACCATTTAAAGTGGACTGCTGGCTAGGTTTTGGAAGAAAATCATTAGGCAAAATAGTTACCATGTTGATGTTGCCTCTGCCATATGAAGAATTCATGCCAGCACAATCTTTGGTGTTGGGTGTTTGTTCCTTAGCCTTTGTTTCTTCTCCCCCTTTACTCGGTTGAGATTGCTTAGGGACCTAAACCTTCATTCGCTTTCCTTATGAACAGGTTTCTTCTTCATAATAAGGCTTGGCCAACCTCTTCTCATTGTCCTATTGAAGCCGAAATTTTACCTCATTGGCTTTCTGCTTATTTCCACCTTGAACCTTATGTTCTACCGAATTCCCAGCTAGATTCGAGCTTTCTATATTTGTTTCCTCCTGGACTGCCAACTGAGCTCGCTCCTCTTGCTTTTATCTCAGGAGCCTCATTTTCTATGATTTAGTAAGCATAGGTCTTTTGACCCTATGAGGACGGATCCTATCGAACACATTTTTTTGTTTGGGAGGAGAATGTCTTTCCCACATATCAATATGTTGAGGTTTTGGTTTGAAAGTTCTTGGATTTGTGTCATGGTTCGACTTTCACAGATTGTTGTTTCTCTTAGGTCGTTCTTGGTCTCTCGGTCATATAGATTCTAACCTTCTTTGTTCCCTAAGCCGATATTGATCTTTCAGACACAACATGCCTCCACTCCCTCTTTAAAGGAGGTAGTTGTCTAATTACTTCTATCTTGTAAAAGAGATCTGGTTTCTTTCTCTTTGGTACCACATTAAACTCAGTCTTACAAGATGGGCAAACCAAGCAAGCTTCAGCTCTTGCTGGATGCTGAGGGTGAGCATCTGTTTGAATGACTGGCCGAGCTATTATTGGTTTGGCCTTCTTAGCTTCTGGCATCTTTCCCTTTGTCTTGGCCTAAACATGTACCCTTTCTTTTGGCTGATCTATTGGATTAGGCTGACGGTGTCCAGACCCCAATATTTTTATACCTGTAGTATTGATCTCGGCTATATTGGCATCCCCCTTGTTGCCTTTGGGGAAAGGATTAATCTCGATTGCAATGGCTTTCCCCTTAGTTGGAAAAGCTAACCTCCCCTCATTTATTGCCTTCTAAACTACATATCTAAAGAAAATGCAGTTATTGGTGTTGTGTTTGAAGGAATTGTGCCACTTGCAATAGTCCTTTTTAGCCCGTTCTTCATACGAAGGAATAATGTGACCGACCGACAGGGTGATCTGGTTATCCTTTAACAAACAATCAAATATCTCATCGGCCTTAGTCAAATCAAAAGAGTATTCCTTTGCAATTTTATTCGGCTCAGTGGGCTTTTTCTTGAAAACGGAAGGTTTATTCAGGGTCGACCATTCATGAGTGTCCAGTTTTAAGTTCGGCCAAACACACCTCTTCTTCCGAATCAGAATCTCCTTCCTCCTACACATTGGATACTTCTATTGGATCTCGGTAGTAGGTTCCCTTCGAAGAAGATTTCCTCTAATCTTTCTCCTTCAATAACCTTTCATACCCGTTGACTCAGTCTAAAAGATCATAAAAATCTCTAAACCTATGGTCTTAATAGTGTTCTCTGACGATAATATTCATGCCACTAAAAGCGAGACTTACCAATTCTTGTTTGGTAATGTTGGCATTGCAGTAGGAATAGGAATCAAACCCCACACAGTTCTTCCTTCTTGTGAAGGAGGGGTTTTGATAAAAGAGTTTGAATTGATTTATTAATTTAATTCAGATTTTAAATTAATAAATTTTAGATCTTTTCATTCTTACACCTAAAGAAAGGTGCAGGAGGATGAATTCTATATCTTAATTTAGAATTTCAAAATGAAAGAGAAGAAAGGAATTATACTTTTGTTTCTCTTGTCTTTTTTAAGAACGGGGCAAGCTTAACTCCGGATCTAAGCTCCACTTCGGATTAAGAACTCAAAGCAAATAATAACAACTTTAAATTAAAATAATTTTGGTGGGTGATGGATTTGGATATAGAAAAGTAATTTTTATGTATCAAAATCAACAAAATTTTAGCTATAAATCAAACTATTTTCCTTCCATCCTCCTCTTTTTGAAGAAGTGGAGATCTATTTATAGGGAAAGGAAGGCTTCGAGGTGGCTGGTGGCACGTGCAGCATGCACGTGGTGCCGCCTGGGTGGTCTCTAGCTCAGTTTGGTTTTCTTCTCGGTTTGACCCGATTTTGCACTGTTTTGGCCTGTTTCTGATTCAATTTGGGCTTGGTTTGATTCTATGGGTTAGTAATTGATAACCGGCCATCTGGAGGTGCAATTTTGAAGGTTCACACTCCCAAACCCTATTAAAGCTCCATAAAGGCTCAGCCAAGGTTAAGAATTATTAAATACACTCAAGGAATCAAAGGATACTCAAGATCTAAGTGGATTTCTTCTTCATTCTTGGAGAGATGTGGAATTTTTTTGAAGGAGACATTTCTAGGTAAGTGTCTAATCCTCCATAAATTCTTATCAGTTTTGTTAATTAGTTGTTGCAGTATCTTTATTAGATTAGATAAAAGTTTTTAATGGTTGTTATTGCTAGTGATTGATGTTAGATAGAATTTATTGGTAATCTAGAATTTTGAATCTTAAGGATTTGTGATGTAAATACTAATGAAATATGAGTAAAGATTGTTCTTATAATGATTGGAAGATTTAATCTTAAGGCTAGAGTTTGTGAACTCTAGATTGATTGTTATTGCTTTGCCATTTTTATGTAGGCCAAGTTGTTGAGAAATTTCAACCATAATGGAGTGCTTGAATTTGGATTGGAATATTTTACTTTTGAGGTGAGTTATGGAATATATTTATGCATGTGAACTATTTGAATGAATGTCATTCTTCTTAGACCCATTAAATGCCGAATTGATTAAATTGTTAAATTCTTCTATTAAACCTTGTTATTGATATTGCTACTATTGTTATAAGCCAATTTGTTAATTGATATCGAATAATGAAATCCCTTTAATTTGGATGATGGCCATTGGGCTATTTGTTTATTGATATCGTACCACCGAGTTATGACCTATTTAGACAGTTTGTGATAGATTTTAATGGGGGACAAACCATTTGACCGTGTGTACCTATAACTCAACTAATAGAGTCTAAATTATATCAATGTCCTACCTAAAAAGGACTATGTGCTCTAGGCGTGTGCTCGGCCAAGCAGACATTGAAAAGGGAGAAGTTACTGCCCTATTGGATTTGTTTGTTTGGTCTTTTGTTATTATTCTATCAATTTGATTGTTTGGTTCCATGTTCTTTTAGGCATACTACCTTTATTGTGATAACCCTCATTTGTTTATTGCCTTTTGATTTATACTTCGATTTGGGAAATGCATAAGAATGTCCTTTGAAAACCTCAGGAATGGTTATATTTCATAATCTCATTGAGTTGAAGGCTCACCCCTATTCAATTATATTTTTCAGGTGCTAGAGTTTAAGATAACACTATTGGTGATAGAGCTTCTTGATTTCTCCTCTACAAGAAGCTAATTACAATGTATTGTTTTGGGTTCTTTTATTATGGTTGTAAAGGATGTTCATTCTATAGTGCTCTATAGTAATATGTTTGAGGTGCATGGACATGGATAGAATGATTTATTTTCAAGTGGCCATCGATGTATTATTTTTGCCATTGTTCATTATTGATGATAATATGAGATTGACCCTTGATCTATAATGAACATTGGAACTCTATGATTATTTGATATGACTAATGTAATTGAATGATGGATATTGATATGAAGTAATTGTTTGATTAATTGCACGTATGATATATGTCGATCCAAGTTAATTTGTTTTTGGGTTCTACGGATGGTTGGTGGTCTTAAACCTTCCCATGCCCTAGAACTGTCACATTATTGGTGTCGGGGTGTGACACCTGCTCACCGATCTATACCAGCACTAGACCAAACTCTTCTAGAGAAAACTAGAAGAAGATCTACCACTTGGATCATGGGTTCACATGAGATCAGGTGGCTTCTTTGAAGAAAAAAAAAGAATAAAGTAGATCAAATTCATATAAGAAATTTGACTAGAACTTAGAGATTTTGAAAAATAATGTCGATCTTTAAGTAATGAGAAGAAAGAGAAGAAATGAAGATATTTGTATTCTGAATGGTTTAGAAATCTTTATATAAAGAAAAATAATGAATAAAATATTTCTTAGTGGTTAACAATTGTTTATTGGGAAGGTAAATTGCATTCACAACCATACCTTTTTCAACAAAAACTGTTTATTGGGTGAATAACTTTCATTTATGGCTATTAATTTTTCGAAAAATGGTCAATGGTAGGTGGCTTTTAACCCTATCAATGCAAACTCTGACACAACTTAATTCATAACAAAAAATATATAACTCCACTATCAAAACTTAAACTTAAACTCATCTATATATTGAACAACACTATACCGTTACAATCTTAACAGCTCACCTCAGAAGCCTATACAAATGTCTGTAGCATCGCTACCGATTTGTCAACTTGTCCTTGTACATATGCAAATATCTATAGCCTCATTCTGAGTTTGTCTGCTCTTTATAGTTGCATCGAACTCATGAGCTTGCCTCATCTTAGTCGAACTCATCTATTCACTTCGCTTCATTCTAACAAAAGTTCATCTTCGCCTTCGTCATACACATACAGAGTCCTCAGCTTGTTTGTTTATACCGAGTCTTTCCATTCATTTTGCTCATACCAAAATCTACTTTGGCTTACTCGTCCTAGATCGAGTTTATCTTCATCTTCATCATATCGAGTTCCTTAGTACGTCTTAGTCCTTGGTCCACTGCCTACTTTGACAACTCATACCTAGAGACTTCATCTTCATTAGCGAAGCCATCTTCGTAATCAAACCGTGTCCTTACCATTGAAGCTTCTCCTTGCCTCATAACCCTTCACTTTGCAACACTTTGCCTTGTTGTCAAAACTCATCCTTACTATTGAAGCTTCGCTTCGTTACTAAACTTCGTCCTCGATGTCAAACACTTAATTAAATAGAGAGTCTTCATTCTTACTTCCTTTTTCCATAATTGGTATATAAGTCAAACATAAGCTCTTTAACCATCCCGTTATCCTCATCCTCGTCGGTAAAAATCCTCACAACAGCAAAAACTTAGGGTATTACATTCTCCCCTCCTTCATAAAAATTCTTCCTCGATTTTAAAAAATACTTAATCCACATGTTCTGCTTACTTCCTGAATGCATTCTCCCATTGCTCTGCTCGTCAAGACATACCCAACTCCTACTCATAAGGCATCATTCTTCCTTTTACTTTGCTCAATGGATCTTGCCCTAAAGTTTAACCTATTATATACATTGATCATTGGCTAGACTTTATACCTCTTCCCACGCTTCTTCTTCCATCATACCTAATCCTTTCCATTTAAACTGTAGGTTAAAAACCTTAGAGTCTATTCATTGGTGTAACTCATGGGCAATCCTTCACAAAGTGATTTGGCTGTCTACATCTGAAACAACCATAAGTTTCTAGAATACATCGACCTCTATGCATCTTCCTATAAATAGTGCATTGAGGAGTTGAACTCGAAACACCAAAGCTCATATGAGTAATGGCTTTAGAATAATTTGGCCTCGATTGAGACATCCCTGACTGTCCTCGGAGATCAACATATGGAGAAGTATGAAATGAGGTATTCATACTCTTCACTCCACTATCACTTATACTCTGTCTAGATGGGCTTCCAACTCTAACTTTCTTCTTATGTCCCTTAGTTGCCTTATCTTCCATCTCTCTATTCTCAATCATCTTCACCATATCCACAATCTTGGAGAAGGAAATAAACTCATGGGCAATTAGTACCCTAAATAAAGGTACACTCAATCCTCTTCAAAAATGATAAATCCAAGCAGCTTCATCAGGCACAAGAGCTGGAGCAAACTTACTCAGCTAACTAAACTTCTTCGCATACTCGGTAAGAGTCATACATGAAGTCTGTACCAACCTCTAAAATTTCATAGCCCTCGCTTCTCTTACACTTTATAGGAGAAAATTCATCCATTACCATCTCTTTAAACTACTCCCTAGAGATCTCACCATTACCTCGAAGTAACTTAGTCACGTGTCTCTTGAACCAATCCTTTGCATCACCATTTATCAAGTAACCAACAAACTCTACTACCCTCCTATCAGGAATCTTTAAGATGTGCACTTTATCCTCTATCTCCTCAAGAAAATTAGTAGGGTCCTCTTCTCACTTATACTTTGAAGGCCTCAATTTAAGAATTTCACAAAAGAGACGTCCTCTGCTGTAACAACCAGCTCGATGATGAAGATGAGCTCGGTGTCAGAATTAACGAGGTAAAGAGAAAGACAGGGTGAAATGAACCTAAACGAACGAAGGTGAGCAACTGGGCAGATATAAGTTTACGATTACACGCTATCTTCATGGCAAAGGTAATAATTACCTACAACTATAATGTCAGCCCTAAGATGCTTGTACTTCAAGTAACGTGTTGTGAGGCCTTGCTAGAACGCCCCTCCACTCGTTCGGGAAAAATGCCTTAAGGAAAGGCGAGCGATTTTTAAGGGAGTTTAGGTATGAGTTTTGGTGCTCATGATTGGAACCGCTATCGTTCGAAAAATTGATTTGATTTTTGAAAAGAGTTCGGGAGTCACCACCCTAACTTATTTTTAATGAAAAAATTAAGGAAAAACCCAATTTGACTCCAATTCATTAATTTTTGATTAATTTACCCAAGGATAAAATCACTAGTTTTCGAACCAGGTTGAGCTCGGGGACTAGGTTTTTGGTTTTAAAATAATCTCAATTTGGCTCTTAAGTTGGATTTGACTTGAAAATTGATTTCATGGATGACAGGTATTAATGACGATTTAAAGTGCATAGCATGGTATAATTATGAGTGCATGGAAAGATAAAGAGCAAGTAATTAAAACATCCACAAGCTAAGGAGAATGTTCTCTCTAGTAATTATGGATTCTAGGAGAACCAAAAATCGCTCCTTAACTCTGAAAATAATTAACTAATTGCATTAATTAAAATTTACAAGAAAAGTATAAATTGATATTTACATGGAAAATAAAAGGGGAAGGGGATTGATTTAGATTTGGATTTGAAACTTGGATTTAAATTCCAAATATGCCTACGTACTCCATTGAATGGGGATCAAAACCCAGTAGTTCATTCCACGATGAGGTGGAGGGGTTTAGGGATTGATTAGATTGATTGGATTGATTTGACTTGGAGTTTGAGTGAGAGTAAGGGTTTATACCTTCTTTTTTGGAATTTATAATGGGTGTATAGTTTTACCATATCGGAGTTCTGTTTTGGAAAGCAGGGATTTGATGGTAGATTGAATTAATTTAATTTTAAGGGAGATTAATTTAAAAGGATTGATAACTTAATTACCCAATTCTTAATTAATTAAAGTGATTAATTAAAATAATTAATTTACCAAATTGAGTGGAGACTAAATTAAAATTAATTAATTAAAATCAAGGAGAGATTAATTAATTAGAGATCAATTAGAGAAAGAGAGTATTAGAAAATTCAATACTAACTCTTAGTGTGTCTTAAAATGGGAAATGAAGGTGGGGTGAAAAGACCAAAAAGAGCTGAAACGTGGGCTGGAAAAGAGGGCAAAATCAGAATTTTTGCGCACAGGGGACCAACCACCAGGACGGGCTAGCTTGGCGCGAATCCGCAGCATAAATTTACGGACGGCTGCAAAATAGGCCTACGGATCCGCCGGTGAGGCTGGCAGATTTGCCTGCCCATTCGGCGGACGCTGACGCGTCGTACTGATGAGACTGACAAATTATCGAAACGGATAATTAAAAAGGGCTGACAAATTACTAGGGCTTTTTGGGATTCTGAAAAATTATCGTTTAGTGTCGGTGGACTCGAAATTAATTATTGAATAATTTGGCAGTCAGTTTTGAGAAAAACTCCAGCCACACCGGTGGATCTGTAGGCCTATTCTGCGGCCGTCCGTAAATTTATGCTGTGGATCCGCGCCAGGCTAGCCCGTCCTAGTGGTTGGTCTCCTGTGCGCGGAAATTCTAATTTTACCCTCTTTTCTAGCCTACTTTTCAGCCCTTTTTGGTCTTTTCACCCCCACCTTCATTTCCTACAAATACCTCCTTCATTTCCCATTTCAAAACACACCAAGAGTTAGTATTGAATTTTCTACTACTCTCTCTCTCTCTCTCTCTTTCTAATTAATCTCTAATTAATTAATCTCTCCTTGATTTTAATTAATTAATTTTAATTTAGTCTCCACTCAATTTGGTTAATTAA
>CATKHJ010190758.1:0-17386 GCA_949750685.1 Vernicia montana
ATTTCTTGCTGGGATTTTCATGTTTATTTGGATTCTGTTGAAATTTATTTGGATTCTTCTTGCTGGGATTGTCTTGTTTCATGGCTTCTGTTGAAATTATGGGTCTGCTGGGATTATGGGTATACTGGGATTTTTATATTCAGAGAAAGGTATGAATTTTACATAAGATTTTATTATTAGCTGCAACCCTGTCAGTTCAAAACAGAGGAGCTTTTCACCATTGATACAAACATGATTAGAAATTTTCATAGACTACTGCATTTGTCCATTCTACTTATTTTGATTACTGAAGACAATGTAACACAGATAATTGAAATTGATAATTCCACAATGCATAGCTCCACATAATGAAAGAAAATAAAGTTCTAAAAAAATTTAAACATTCTGTCAGTAGGAAGGAGTGTTCACCTTTATTTAGCTGAATGACATACTAATATTTATATTTATTCCAATTTTATGCATTTTCGATTTCAAGTTTCAATATCTGCTGTAATGTGCTTGTTGAGTGTTTACTGTATATGAATGGCATTCAATTCCTTTGCCCCAAATTTAATCCCTGGGATTGTTTTTTTGTGTTGGCTTTCATAGGCCACAGGCTTTGTTTGTGGCTGCAATTTCTTCTTCCAATTGGCTGCAATTTCTTCTTCCAATTGCTGCTTTCTACAGGTTAGTTTACTCTCTCTCTCTCTCTGCATTTCTTGCTTCCAAGACTCCCTTTTTAAGTTGCTTGAAGTTTATATTCTATTATTTTTGCTTTCTGAATTCACTCTCAGTAATGTTCTGATTGTTTTTTCTGCACTTTTGGCTTGTGGGTTCCTCTTGTTTCTGTTTCTAGTTGCTACTTTGCACTAAAGTTTGAAGCTTTTGCGGTTTTATCATCTTACTGTATCTTGATTCTTATGTGCTCAGTTGAAGTGAGGTTTCTTAGTACAGAGTTGGGTTTCTGCTTAAGGGCTTGAATTTTCTAATGTGGAAAAAGAATAGATTGAATTGTGTGTGAAATCTGTTTAATGGTGAAGGGATTCATAATTTGCTGTTGTTGCTTATTGTGATAGAACTTTTGAAAAGCATTTTACTATGATCAGATTCTTGGAAATCTTTTGATTGTATTTGCCCTAAGTTTAAACTATTTTGAGGCCAAATTTTGGATGAAGAAAAATTTTGAAGTTCTTTGAACCACTTCTGCTTAGGGGAGAAATGGACAAACAAACTGCTTCAAGCTAGCAGAAAGGTTCTTAATGCTCATTCTGCTTACGCTTGGCTTCTGGATTGTATTAATAGAGTATGTGACTGATCTATGTAGAGCAATTCCGAAATCTATTACAACATTTCTAGAAATTAAAGATTTTGAGCTCCAGTATTTGAAATGATCATGGTAGAGGTTACTGAATTCATGAGCTTGATTCGTGGGGCCATCTGCCAGTAATGGTCCTTGTGTGAGAATCTAAAAAGAATTACTTTCTGATGCACATTAATACGTCTAATACCTTGGATTCTTGGAAATGACTAGGATATAAGCTCTAGGGACAATGCAAACTACTGATGGATTGATTTACATGTTTATGGGATTTTTTTGACATTTATAATGTCTTAAAACTCAATGTGTCTGTGAATCCAATAATAAGGTAGGTGTTGTAGATAAGAAATCATCTTGTTCTTGGACCACTTTCATAAAGTGACCTCTGAACTGGAAAGTACTACTATCTGTTATCAATGCATAATGTTTTCGATGCGTAATCTTTCCAGCATAATATGATTGCTGTCACTAATTTTATGCCTTTGAAAAAATTGGATGTAGGAATTCAATGTTTTTTCTTTTCATTTTCATGTTTCCAAGCATTGAAGTATGTTAGACAATTTGCAACAATGTAACTTACCTCTGGGAGTGATTTTAGAGTTTCCTTTTCTTAAGATTTTTTACTTACAGTACAGACAGTATTTGACCCTCTAAATAATGTTCTTTTTCTCGCTTAAGCTTTGAGCTGTTATAAGGGAAATGCTGGCTGGTATCATTTTATTCTTTTATTGATCTTTCTCATGGCGCTTAAAGCAAGCAAGGTTTCTACAAGTGCTTTTGTGACTCAGAGGACAAGTACCTCTAGATCAAATGGAGTTATATTTTCTTTGGCCAAGTCACTGCCACAAAGTAAGTTACATCCTATAAATCAAAGAATCGAGTTGCGGCAACTGAGCAGTGCGCATCTCTTGACAGCAAAATTGGGTTCTGGTGAGAATTTGTGGGGAATGCATGGACAGCCAGTTAGTTTTATTGTCTCTCGAAGATCTTCCACATTATGTCAGTCAACCCGAACTCCTGAAACTGAAGAAAAAGAATGTGTTAGACCTTATGGTGATTGTTCTGATGTATCCAGGTTATATTATTTAAATATTAATTGTAGTTCATCATTTTCAATTTACCAGCCATGTCAAATTTCTTTCCATTTATGGTTAGAAATTTTCTATTCCTGCATTCTTTATTTCTTTTTGTCAATGTTTGATGTCATTGAAGTAAATGAATAATTTTTTTTCCCACCCAAAAGTATGCATTGATGATTTGTGGAGAATAACAGTGCATGGTGTTCTAATATGGAGCATCAATCTTGGAATAGCAATTTGAACCAACTAGCCTTTTGAAACATGATTGGTCAGTGAAAATATTATGCTGTCACTCCTTAGTCTCAACTCAAGTGGTAAGGAGTGAAGTAGGTTTAAGTTATATTCTAGGTTTTAATTACACATTTGTAAAAAGGAATGGCAGAGAAAAATTTATTTCTGTATGTATGTGGAAGCAGTAGGAGTAGACGCTGAAGAAATAAAAACTTCATGTAATTGTGCTGTCAATCCTTAGCCTCAAATCCAATGGTAAGGGGTGAAATAGGTTTTTAAGATACATTCTAAGTTTGAATCATATCAATTGTAAAAAGGAATGTAGAGAGTCAGAGACAAATGTGTTTCGCTGTGTATGTGGAAGTAGTAGGATTAAATTCTAAAGAAATAAAAACTTCATGTTTGCTTCTTCAACCTGAAGCATAATGTGAACATGCATGCATGCACTTGCATGGGCATTTTGGAAAAGAGAGAATCTTTTTTCGGTCTTTAGATTGGTACTAAACAAGGGATCATGTCTAAATATGCTAGAAACAGATGCCTATATGTCTTGCATATATCAAAGTGCATGTGCTAATTTCAGACAATAATATTGCATAAACAACTTCAAGTAAGTTGAACACATACAGATGTTGCCCAGTTTTACTGACTTCTGGAAATTACTTATTCAGATGTTCGTGATTCGTCGTGATGATAATGATCACTTCAAAAGTCAAAACCTAGAGATTTTAATAAACTGGAACTGATATATTGATATGCATGTATAAAATGTGATCTTAAATTCTCATGGTGAAGTAAATGATTCGAAAGAACTCTCAATTATATAAAAAGTTTAGTTAACTTTATACTCATTCATTAACTATTTCACAAAATCTTACATGTTCTTTTGGTGCTCTTATAAACATAATGGCCAAGGGTATTATGAGTCAAATATGATTCCTTCAAAGGGAAGTTCCTATTCTTTGTCAGTACAGAAATTAGACATGTACCTATGTACCCGTGTATTTATGGCATGCCTTTCATTTCTGTGAATGGAGATATTCTCAATGTTATAATTCATGGTCACTAAATCATTTTGTCTTGAGTTTTGTTTGTTTGAAGATGTAGTGTTTTCTAAAGTTTTAATCTGTCAAATGATATTTTCATTTGTGTGTGGAAGTGACGCCAATGCTTTCATGCTCAATGGTTTGCTGTTCCATGCATCTTCTTTTTTGATCCTATTGAATATTCAGAGACCAGTTGAGACTTTGAACTCATAACAAACAAACTGTTCTGGATCAGTGCGCAAATTGGAGAAGAGGAAGATGAGTGCTTGATCATGCCTGGGAGAGTTATTCACTCAAATCAAGGCTTAGCTGAAGCTTGTAAATTTGTACATAATGATGCAAAATTTGTGAATGAAAGAGCACGTAATGACATTATCTTACTTTCACGGTAATAGACTGTGTCCTATTTTCTGCTGATTGTAAGTAATAAAGCTTATCATCAATTCACTCATTGCTCATGTTTACTGTGGCTTTACATGAAAAGAAACTTGCTTTCGAGCTAGAACATTTCAGAATTTGAGAAATGTATTTAAAGTCTGAAATATCCACAATTTCTTCATAAAGTATTAAATTTTAAGCACCTTTAGCTCCAGTTTGCGAAACTATTTATCTAAAATTTTAATATTTTTCAAAACAATCTGAGTTATTTGCTGAAATGTTCTATTTACTTGTGGTTTAAGGTTTTGGATTGACAGTAGCTTGGCTCTATGCACACTTTAGATATTTCATGTCCTTTAATGTTTGATTTTTTTTATGTGTGGATATCTTTGTTTATGACTTTCCAATTTTTTTGCAGTGGAATTATGAGGTTGGATGCCCGTGCACGCAAAGGTGTTGCTATTCTTGGGTCAGGATTTCTTAAACTTGATGGTAAATTCTGTTGCCTTTTCCAGAATCAAGAGCTCTTACCCCAAGTCATTTCTATATATCCGTTGTAACCATTGGAATCTAGACAGCAAAGTAGAAAAAGAAATTTAATTTTTTTGTACTGCATGTGAAATGGGTCTATTTTCTTTCATTCTTACTATTTGTTCGTGGTGAAAGCATTAGGTTTTTTTCCCTTTAGGGCTTGTTTGTTATGAATAAATTCCATAAAATTTTAAGAATTCCTTTGTAAATCCACACTTGAGGTGTATGATATTAATGAAAATTCATGTTGAATTCTAAATTCTTAATTCTATAGAAGTAGTTGTATTTGAGTTAAATTCTACTAAAATATATAAAATTTACAAGTGAACTCCAAACTTAATAGGGGTACAAGCTAAACTAAGGACTCGTTTGGTTCGCGAAATGGATTAGAGAAAGAATAAAATAGCTATTCCATGGAACAAAATAATTATTCCTTGCTCTTTATAAAAATTATATTTGTAAGTTTGGAAAATATTTATTATATATAACAAATTGTTATATATTTAAAATTTCAACCAAAACTTGAGATTATAAATTTGTTATTTTGTGGAATAACTATTCTACAACTAAATTTGAACCACAGTTCTCTTCCCATCCTATTCCATGTTATTCCATGAACCAAATGAGCCCTAAGTATAAGCTAGTAAGGCTATATATTCAAAAGGAATTGTTCTACATTTAATCCAAACATGAAAATTCATTCAGAAATGATTTTTTTTTTTAAAATTAAATTCACTTCAAAATTAAATGAATTCTATGTTCATTTGTTCCAAATACTATGTTAGATTTTTGGGGAGTTGAGGTAAGGGGAATCATTGATTTTCTGTGTTGTGAAGTAGGCACTCAACTAGTAGGGCTATTTAACACAATGGATGGGAGTTTTTATTATGGCATGTGTGATGAGAAAGCAAAATGAAATTCTTCCATTTCTAAATGATGCAAAAAATGCCATTATTATCTCTAATTTAGTTTTTTTTTTTTTCTTTTTTGTATTATCTTCTCCCTTATAGCTCGGGCAAGAGAGGATACAGAGAAAATTGACCGTAATATGAAGAAAAAAGCTGAACGTCTTCATCATATAGCGACTGTACGTGCGTCTAGAAATTAAATTCTGGCTAGCTGGAAGATAAAGGTTTGTATTTTTCTATATTGTCTGAGCGATTATTTTATCTTCCTGCAGATTTTAAAGGATAGAGCTCAGTCTAGATTGAAAAGTGCTGCTGATAAGCATTGGAGTGATGGAGCCTTAGAGGTACCTGCCTTTGTTCTGTTTCTGTCATCTTTCAACATTGCTTCATTTAATGAATGTGATATTAGAAGAAAATGCTGAATTTAGATAGAAAACAAAAGTAAAAACTATTATGTTCTGTTTATGCATGTTATGCCTTTTGTGTTTTAGACTGTTCTTCAGTCTTTTTCGACCAGTAATTCAATTGTTTAAAAGCTCAATCTTGGCTACTTTATTTCCTTCCTATGTCCAGAAAATTTAGCTATTGTTGTTGCGTAGTTCTTTTTTTAATTTTTTTTCTTTTTAATTTAGCTGGTGAAGGTTAAGAATAGGGAAGCTTTAAATTTCGTTCTAAATTTTCTCCACTCATCTAGGTGGACCAGAGAATTAATGTTTTTGTCTTCCTTATTTCATACGGTCAGTTGAGCTAAAATTCTGGCATTTGTTGCGCTTTATAGTGATGAATCTCTGTTGAGCCCTTGATGTCATTGGGTGAATTTTCTTATGTTTCGTGCTTCTATTTGAGGATTGGAATACAATGGTAAAAACTCACGTCTTAGATTAATTTTCTCATAGAGTTTATTCCAGAGTAACACCTTCTTCAAAGACAGGTTTTACTTTAGGCTGATGTTAATTGGTTGGCAATTATCTAGAAGTATTTCACAATCTTGACTCTGAGTGCTCAGACTTCTATAAGTTTGTAATTATTGTTACTTGAGGAGCCCATTTCTGGGATGCAAAAAGAATACGAATAAAAAAACGAAAGATCATATACCTTCTAACAAATGATTCACAACCTGACTTTGCAAGAACTCTGAAGCCATATCAGAACTGTTTATGGTAGACTGACAGCCCCTTGCTTTTGTATAATATGATTCTCTCCTAACTCTAACATCTTCTCAGCTTTATTCAGATGTCAGTCCCTAGCTAATAGGAATTGGCTGTATGGAAACTTTTTTTTCATTAGGCTCTATGTCAAGATGAAGATGCCCTAGTTTTACAGTGATGTCAAACAAATGCAAGCACACACCTAGCCTCTCATACTTAAAATTATGATTTTCATTATCATAACCATCACTACTCTTATGTTGAGTTAGTTTCACCATAAATACAAACAAATGCATGAACATACACAAAAATTTCTCTCTGCCTTGCAACTTTGCCCAATCCACTCTCTCTCTCTCTCTCTCTCTAAGTCATTTCGTTTTATGCCCTAGCAATTACTACAGAAAACAATGAATGAATGTCTATACTTTGTTTGATTAAAGTTTGCAATTTGAACTTTCCAATATGAGTTTCATATTTCTCTGGCAAAAAAAAAAAAAAAAAAAATATGAGTTTCATATTTCTTTCATCTGGATGAACTATTTAGAAACTATTGTGCGAAACACCTTCTTAGGATCGATGATCATGAGGAATATCAATATGGTTGGGCAAAACAATTTTTTATTTCTTTACATCTTGCCTTTGCTTGGTGTAATGGATGAATCTTACTGCACGTGTTAGGATGATCCAACTGTTAATATCTAAATGGTTACTGCCATCTGTTGTTACCTACTTTTGCTCACCAACTAAAAGAAATATATTTTAATAAAGCAGTGGAACCAAGTACCAATTTCTTCTGGGGCATCTGAGGTTTATTTGTTTTGTATTGCCACCTGGTGCTAGCTTAGTCAGTTAGGAAGAGTGAAGGTTTGCATAAATCACACGCACACGCACAAGCACAAGGTGGTCTTTTTTGGGGGAGTTAATTTACTTGAAAAACATAAACCAAAAGAGGTTTTATGGAGTTTTTTACTTTGACAATATGGCTTTACTTTGTATCATACACGGGATGTCATTTGCTCTCCTCTGCACTCAGCAGACATAGGCACACCTGCCAAGTTACATTAACCTGTTGTGTTCTTGGTGCTTATTTCATTTTCTGCATCTCTAACAGTGAGAGGCCAAGTACTATTCTTTATCATACATGCAAAATTGCAAACCTGTGCTTCAAAGAAAATTAGAAGAAGCAAAGGAAAAATTTTGAGTCAGTTTTGGCTGAGAAAAGGTGAAATTGACACATTTTTCCCTAGTTTGCATCTTGACACTCTGATTTCAGAGGGTAGGCCAGAGATAGCTAAGTTACAACTAGGTCATATTCATACCTCTGGATCTCTTAGGAGAGTTTCTAAATGCCAATCTAGTTACATGCGTTTTTAGGTGATGCACCAGAAAGGCTTTCCTTCTAGTTACGTGTGTTTTTGAGGATGAGAAATAGCAGCCTTGCTTTGCAGCAATAAGTGAACTTGGAAAAGAAATTTTTCCAAAAAAGATGCTAGACTAGAACAGACAGTGTCAAATTACATGAAAGTTACCTAGATGGATTAAGTATGAAGATTCCTCGTCCTCCATAGTTCTATAAAATGTTTACTCCTTTCTTTCTTTCTCAATAAAGTTTTTCTCATCTTAACCGAAAAAAAAAAAGATTTACTGAAATCTCAATAAAGTTCTGTGACATTTACTGAAATATAAATCAATAAATTGGAGAACTAAATTGATATTGATATTAAGGTACAACTGAAAATGCATATCAAGGGAATGGTGTTGAGTTTGATATTGTATCGATTTATGTAGATCACCACGTTTTACTTGTATTTCGCAAATGAGGATTTTCAGCTAAACTAATACTTTGTTATGTTTCACCCATACAGCTTCCAAAATGTGTTTTTATATGTGCATGTCCATACATATTATTGTTCCATTGTGTGTTGAAAAGCATAAGCAAGGACACTCTTTTTTAAATATTCAATTAGATGTCAGAAGCAGGTTGGCTGTGATTGTCTGGCAGATTGATTATATCTGGAGAAGTGGCAGACGCATCATATAACATATGTGCAAAAAGGATTCTGAGGCATGAAATTACACCTTTTGCAGCCTAGATTAATGCATTTATGCTTCACTTCATGAAGGATGTAATATCATTATCTTATTTTGTGGTAGACCTTAATGAATTGAGATCAATAGAACTTGTAAGGGTGTCTTATTGGAATGTGCAGGATGCCAATATTTGCAATACAAAATTAGCAATTTGCTGCTTATGAAGCAGCCAGCATTGGAGGGGGGGTGGGGAGTTGAAAAAAGAATACAGGAAATTTTTTTATCAAGTTGAGAAGGCAGCAAAAGAAGTAACTGAAGTGTGTCAATGTGCAACGTAAAAGTAACATGTATTCAGGGGAGACATGATTTTCCTTAACGAATACAAGTAAAGATGGATTAGATGGAACAAGAAAAATAGCTGTCAAAACATTGATTGATTGATGAAAAACAAGCAAAGCAGTAGCTAGATTTGAATGAAAAATAGGGAAACAATGCTTTATTTCTCATGGTTATATGCTATTATGGTGCTTGCATATTGATGTGTTCCGAAGCAATCAATATACATTCCATATGATACGAAGGTCTGATATAATATCCTGTGATGGATTCTATCCTTTGGAAACTTTTCCAGGCTGACTTACGCCGTGCTGACTTCCGTGCCAAGCAACGAGCAATGGAAGATGCCCTCATGGCTTTGGAGGTGAGCCCATTTCCAATTTAATCAGCAGTACTGATGCATGCATGTAAAAATTGGAGGGTAGTTATAGGACATCACTACATTATACCTTTTCATTCTCAACATTGGATAACTTGCTTAGTTTTAATATTGCAAATATCCTGTTATAACTGCAAATTATGCTATTCTTCTTCTTTTCATTTTTTTTCAGTATGCCTCTTGGAAAAAATTATGTTTTTTGTTTTGTGCTATGCAGTTTGTCAAGAATATTCATGATTTGATGGTGAGCAAGATGTACAAATTGTAAGTTCTTTTGTGTTTCATCAAAATAAAGTCTCCATTGTGTCTTCTTTTCATAAAAGAAGTTTCTCGCTTATTGCTTGAAAATTTTCAAACCTGAATCACTAATTTCTAACATGTTACTTGCTATTAGCCCTCTGCAAAGGGAAAAAGGTTCTCCATCAGCTAATGACATTCTTGGACGCATAATGCTTGAGAAAAATGGAAGGACTTTGGATTTCTTCCCGGGAGAAGTTTCTAATGATCGCATTACTGCTATTCAGGTCCTTCTTTTCTCAGCCAACAGTATGCAATTTTCTCCTCCAATTCTCTCAGGAATCATAATGTACATTTGATAATGTACAGGAAGCTTATTGGAGTATGGCATCTGCACTCTCTGAAGCTGATGGCATTGACTATACTGATCCAGAGGAGGTTTGACACTGTTTCTGTTCTTAATACAATGGGAAAATTGATGTTATTATGAGTTTCTGCTTTGCTTATTTATTGACTCTTTCCTTTTTGGCGCAGCTTGAGTTGTTGATTACAACACTTATAGATCTTGATGCTATGGATGGTAAAAGCAGTGTGTCACTGTTAGCTGAGTGTTCAAGTTCGCCAGATGTTAATACAAGGTAACCTTCTTGAGTTGGACACATATTTTCTTTCTAATGATTCAATCCCATAGCAGAGTCCTTTCCTAATATTCCACCTAAATTTTTTTAAAATAAAATAAGTTAGCAATTTTGCCTAGAAGAGTTCCTCTTAGACCTACTCTTAGAAATGGATGATGGAATTTCATGTTCTTGCAAATGCTTCTCCATTGATGCTTTTAAACCACTCATCTGTGTCAACTCGATCGTTGTTGGGAAACTCTTGACTGTTAGTTTGTTTGATCATTATTAATAATTTCCTGTGTATCCAGGTCAGCAGGAAAAATTCACTATGTAATACTTTGCCCACTAGAAGTGCTCGAAATTGTCTCCAATTACTTGTCTCATTTGTACTATTTTATGGACTGGTCCAATGCTTTCATAAGATTCTATTTAACTCTTATTTTCTCATGCATGTTGTATTGTCATCTGTTTTTTCGAGTGTTTTTCTGTGTTTTCATTTTATCATGACTCTTATAAGGACATTCTACATATTATTAAGGATGTAACTCTTCAAGTTACAGATCATGGGCAACAGAATTCTGAAAGGAATGAGTATAATAATAGCATCAACATAGAAGCCTATAAGAATTCTACACTTTTAGCCTTCGAATACTCGGTGTCTGCTCTGTACCCCTATATTGCTTCTTCCATTTAGTAACTTATTTTTATGTGGCATAGACAAGCATTGGCAAACGCATTAGCTGCAGCTCCATCAATGTGGACACTTGGAAATGCAGGCATGGGAGCATTGCAGGTAGTCTCTTTTTTCGGAAAACAAAGAATTATAAAACCAGTAGTTATTATCTTTCCGAATGGCTGCAATTTTTACTGATGACTTTCATTGCAGAGACTGGCAGAAGATAGAAACCCAGCAATTGCTGCAGCAGCATCCAAAGCAATCTATGAACTGAAGAAACAGTGGGAAATAGAGGAAGGAGATAGTTGGAGGTTTATGATGAATCAAAAGTTCGACGAGGAAGTAGGTGGCCAAGAAGACAACAATGATGCAGATACAGAGTGAGAGAAGCATTCACACACTTAAACTGTAGATATCTCTATAAATAGGTCTATAAATTGCAGGTTAATCCAGTGATCACAAGAGGAAAATGAATGCAGATGTAATGGAAAAGGGCTAATATTTTGACGGCCGTTTAATTTATATCCAAGTAATGTTCAAGGATTGATATCTGCTTCTAGTCCATCTATTGAAGCTGTTTAGGAGTATACGCCAGGATTCAAATATGACTGATGTTAAGATGTTAAAATCTCCCTTCTTAATAGTAAAAAAAAAAATAAAAGTCAATATGCTTGCGAGGGCATCAAAAATAGGATTGAATCATCTTATTTTGAGGTCCATGTGTATGAACTTCCAAAATATTACACCCAGTAACCCCACTCACTAGAATATAAACTCAATTATGTGTATTAGAGGTTCATAAATGAGCTTTATCTCTTCCAAATTGTGAATGTGAATGTAAATGGCAGATGCATTCAACTGCCAAGCATCAACAATTATGTATAAACACCCCACATGCTAATGGCTTGCAAATTCAATGTGGATTGAATTTAGGTCCCACTAATAGACCTCTTATCATTTATGGGCCTACTTGATCAATATCACATTTTCACATTACAACATCTGGACCTTACAAAATGGTGGGCTCCATATCAAAATATCATATGGGCAGATCATGAAGATGGAGGTATAAGGTACCTAAATTCCTTCCCTCCCTAAAACCCTTTTCTCTTCTTTTCTTTCAAAAAATAAATATAATTTTCATGTAATTAAGGGGTTATGTAATTAGATTTCTTGATTAATATTCTCTATGTTTCTTTAACCCAGGAATGAACTTTTCAAAAGCTAAAGATAAATAAATAAAAAAGCAAAAGCAGAAATAGGGACCATGATCACACATTACTTTTTTTACAGTGGGACTCTTAGGTCACTATCACAGCCCCTTAATTTGATCCACTTTCCCTCTCTTTCAACTTTCTTTTTTTTTTTTTTCTTTGATATTAGCCTTTCCATAATGTCTGCCACTGTTTGACACCCATGTTCATCATTCCCAGTGCCTTTTCACTTTTGTTTTAAAAAATAGAATCCCAAGTTTCCTTTATTTTATTTTTTTTAAATTTTTTTTCCCAGTGCATGAACTTAAATGAACATTTGATTATGATGCTATAACTACAACATTATATGTGTATTTGACATTATACCAGAAATTCTCATATAATTTCATTTATTTTCTTAAAGAAAACATTTCCTTACCTTATCAACATTTACATTCCTTTTTTTCTCTATAATTTTATCATTTAAAATCAAAATAATTCTTCACTAATACTCATTTCCTTCTTTTTACCCATTAGGGTTAAAACTAATTTTCAATCATTACCTCTACATTTAAACTTTTAAATTAAATAATTACTTAATTTAGTATTAGAGCAGCTCAGATTGAAAAAAAAAAAATCGAATTCAAATTTTAAGTGTTTTTTTATTTATTTTTATTTTATATATAATTAAACTTGCAAGTAGAGATTTGTACAATGTGTTATTTGCTCAATACTTTAATGGGTTGAATCAGATTTTATAACTCTCTTTGCCTTGGTGGGGCAAAAATAAAAAAAATAAAATAAAATAAAAATCTTATAATGTGTATGAAACTTTTATGAGGAAAAATTCTTCAACTTTAGCAATTGTAGATTTTTTTTTTATTATTTATTGACTGGACTTCAGCTTTAATAAATTATTAGGAGTATTCCTTTGAAATAAAGTAAACATGATAAGAGTTCACATCAAGCAAAGATAAAGAAAAAAAAATTATAAAAGTTAAAGGTCACCAAGTTTAGAGGTTAATGAAACATTTATTTTTTAGATTATATTATTGCAAATTTTTTTCTATATTGAAAATGAAAGACAAATAAATTATAATTGTTATAAATATCACATATATTTGGAGAGATTTTTATTACATGCTTAATATTATAATAATTCTATTCTGAATTGTTGTTGTTTCAGTTTTTTCATGAAATAGACATGCAGCGGGTGCTGAATAATGTGCGATGGACGTTTGATAATCATGTGCTGATTAGGGATAATAATTTAATCCGC
This sequence comes from Vernicia montana, assembly GCA_949750685.1. Lineage (NCBI taxonomy): Eukaryota > Viridiplantae > Streptophyta > Magnoliopsida > Malpighiales > Euphorbiaceae > Vernicia > Vernicia montana. Next base: position 13,370 of record CATKHJ010190758.1, read on the forward strand.
TTCATTGGATATTTGTCCTATCTCATTTTTAATGGGCGGGTGTTATCAACCTCGTTTACTAAATGGGACGGACGAGTTTTAAATTTTAAATTTGAGTTGAGTGTGGGTAATAATATAATTCGATATAAATCCGATCCCATTATATATATTTTTAATTTTTTAAATATTATATATATATTTAATATATATTTTTTAATTTATAGTTTATTTTTTTATATAAAAGATAAATTATATATATATATATATATATATATATATATATATATATGAAAAATTAATATTAAATAATTATATTTAAAGAAAAAAAAATAAAATAGGTATATCCGTCTCGCTCCGCCCAGTAGCGGGGTATGTGGTAGGACGGGTATAAAAATATGTTGGCGGGGCATGAGTAGGTAATGAGAAACTTGCCACATACTCGCCTCGTTGCCACCCTTAGTGCTGATAGTAAAACACTTGACTCCAAATGAACAACTATTGAAAGTTCCTTTGTTTCATTCCCAGTTATGGGTGCAGATTTATGACCTTCCGATGGGTTTTATGTTAAAAAGAATTGAGAGGGAAATAGGCAATTATATTGGCTTTTTTGTTGAATTGGACCTGAAAATCTTTGAAGGTATTTAGCGTAATTATATGAGAACTAAGGTAGCCATTGATGTTCGTAATCACTTGAAACGTAAAATAAGGATTAAGAAGGCTGGTAGGGAGTGGGTGTGGATAAACTTCAAGTATGAGAGATTACCTACGTTCTGTTTCATATATGGTAAGCTTGGACATAGTGATAAGTTATGTGAAAAACTTTTCGAGAACAATAGGGGCAATATTGATCGCCCTTATAGGCCTAGTTTACTTGCTCCAAACCGAAGGCAGATGCAACAACAAATTGGAGAGCGGTGGCTACAAGCTGAGTCGCCGGAAAGTGGTGGATCAAGAGTTGATGGCAGTGGAGAAAAGATGATTATTGATAAGGAAAATTCAGTTTCTATGCCTAATTTTCAGGGGAACGATAAGAGAAAAAAGGTGATTGGGGGAAGTAATGGAGGTAGGGAGTAATAATAGCAGAGGAGTTAAAAATATGGGAATAGCTATCAATGAGGCAATAAAAGATATGGAGTTGGATAGTGATCAATGAGGCAAAAAATATGGCGGCATCAGCTAGAAGAAATAAAAAAGAGTTCTCAAGATTGAAGGATGGGGAAAGCAATTGGCATGGATGGGATTATGGTTTAATATATTTAATTGGTAGTTATTTCAAGAACATATTTTCAACTTCAGGTAGTGAGGCGACAGGAGTGTTGTTATGTGTTAAGAAGATGGTTTCTGAGGAAGAAAATCAAAGTTTGCTAGCTCCGTTCACTGCTGATGAGATTCAAAAGGCAGTGTTTGAGATGCATCCTAATAAGTTGCCTGGTATTGATGGGTTAAACCCTGCATTCTAGCAAAAGTTTTGGTCAGTAGTGGGTAACGATGTCACTTCTGCTTGCCTTAACATGTTTAATTCTTGTTCATTGTCATAAGGGTTAAATGACACCATTATTATTTTAATCTCGAAGAAAAATAGCCCTGAGGTGATGGGTGATCTTCATCCTATCTCCTTATGTAATGTGTTGTATAAGGTAGTTTCCAAGACTTTGGCTAATTGATTGAAGATTATTTTCCCAGTGTTATCTCGGACTCTTAAAGTGCCTTTGTGCAAGGGCTCTTAATCTCAAATAACATTATGATAGCTTTTGAAGTCATGCACTTTTTGAAAAGGAAACATCAAGGAAAAGAGGGAGTGGCAACCTTGAAGATAGACGTGAGCAAGGTATATGATAAAATGGAGTGGAGTTTTATTTGTGAGATGATGTTGACAATGGGTTTTGATAGATGTTGGGTGGAGATGATCATGGTCTGTAACTCATCTATTCGGTACCATATTTAGTTGGGCAAGAGATGGTAGGTTCTATTATCCCCCAACGAGGCTTGCAGCAAAGAGACCACACTCTCCCCGTACCTTTTGATTCTTTGTGTAGAGGGACTTTCAACGATGCTTTGCAAGAAAGAAGAACAAGGAAAAATCCATGGATGTCAGATAGCTCGTGGTGCTCCGTCAATTTCTCATTTTTTTTTTTGCTGATGATAGTTATTTCTTCTTCCGAGTTAATGAAAGGGAAAGCCAACATATAGTTGGTACTTTGAAACTTTATGAAAAGACTTCAGGTCAATCTATAAACCTATAGAAATCTTCAATTTATTTTAGCTTTAATATGTAGAATGATGGTAAGGCAGTTGTTTGCCCAATTTTGGGTATTGAAGAGAATGCGGTGGTGGGCAGTTACCTTGGACTACCTTCTATGGTTGGTCGTAATAAGAAGCAGTTGTTCTCTTTTATCAAAGATAAAGTTTGGAGAAAATTTTAGGGTTGGAAGTATTGTTTTTTGTCAAGAGCATGGAAAGAAGTGCTACTCAAAATTGTGGTTCAAGCTATGCCAATCTATACTATGAGTGTGTTCCTATTGTCCTTAGAATTATATGTTGATCTTGAAAAGATGATGAATTCCTTTTGGTGGGGTTCGAGGAAGGATTATTCAAAAGGAATTCGATGGAAATCTTAGCAAAGAGTGTGTGCTAAAAAGGCTAATGGAGGAATAATTTTTCATAATATTCATGACTTCAATCTTGCATTATTAGGAAAACAAGGGTGGCGCATGCTTAGTAATCTTAATAGTCTGATGGTGAAAGTGTTTAAAGCTCAATACTTTCCACGAAAATATTTTTTAGAGGCTGACATTGGACATAATCCAAGATATATTTGGCGTAGTGTAACAGCAACACAAAGATTAATTAAGGAGCAAGATGGCAAATTGGGGATGGTAGGAAGGTATTGGTTTGGAGGGATCCATAGCTGCCAAAGGATGATAATCTTATAGTTACTTCAGTAATGCAAGATGGCTTGGAAGATCTTTTGGTTTCAGACCTCATGCTAGATAATGAGAGAAGATGGGATGTGGAGGTTGTAGAAGCAATCTTTAATGAAAGAGATATGGAGATGATTCTTAGAGTGCCTCTGAGTATTCGAATGGATGAAGATACATGGCAATGGATAAGGGAAATATATGGGTAGTATACAGTTTGAAGTGGGTATAACTTGTTATATAAGTCCAAATACTCACCAACAAGTGTGGATGTGGTACAATCATGGAAGAAATTTAGAGTTTGAACATACCTCTAAAAGTTAAGAATGTGATATGGTGAGCCAGTAGAGGGTGTCTCCCAACAAGGGACCTATTGCTAACTCATTGGGTTGAAGTGGATGAGAGTTATCCAGTGTGTGGTAATTGCCCAAAGTCAGTTGTTCATGTTTTAGTAGATTGTCATGTGGCTAAAGTTGTTTGGTATGGGGTTGATGTGGGTTTTTGCATGGAGATGCTACTAATTTCTATGAGCGGTTGAAATGGGTGATGAGCAGAATTTCAAAACAATCATGTGAGCAGCTTGCAATGATGTGTTGGAACTTATAGAGAAATAAAAACGGTGTCGTTTGGAGATGACAACATCAATCTGCTAGTAATATAATTATGGCAGCAAAATCATTCTTGGGGTTCCTGGTTTCCGCCACTAGCGGTATGCCCCCTAGATTGAGAAAGCTCTCGATCCATATTCCGAATAAAAGCAGCATTAGATGCCACATCCGGAACAACACTATCAGCTTCTTGGGATCCTTGTCCCTCTTGCTGAAAAATTCTATGAGGCAACATCTATGCCAAAACAATACACATATATCAATCATTCATTCAACCTTTCAAAAATATTCTGATATTCAGAACATACCATATTCATTTCACATTCAAGTCAATTATCCCTTATCCTTACACACATCATATCATTTATCACATAATTACCATATAACCTTTCCATATAACCCATATAGCAAACCATTAACACATACTTCCCATATCAAACATACAAAACAATATAACATTATCATTCCTTATCCCATATTCAAACATACCCATAATACAGATAACACAACAT
>CATKHJ010190811.1:0-19747 GCA_949750685.1 Vernicia montana
GCCTGCATCATTAATGTCATTTTGATCTGCAAAATAAAATAAAATAAAATAAAATACTAAAAATATTTTATAATTTATTTATAAATTGTTAGAATTATTTATTATTCAAAATAAGTAATAATATTATTAAATTCTCAAGAACTGGACCAAAATTTGAGTTTAAATAGGTAAAATAACTTTAAGAAAATAGAGTTATCAAGTAAGGATGAGACTATTTATATTAAATTTAACATAAAATATTGGAACCACCGTTGATCAAAAGAGAAGATCGACGGTGGTTCAAAAAATAAAAATTAAGAGAGAACTAAAGAGAAAAGAAGAATGAGAAACGGCCCATCGCTTAGTGTATGAGATAAGTTTATACACCTAGTATAAACAATAATGTTCCCTCACCATAAATCCATATCTCAATCTAATTTATCTTTCTCTCTAATTTATATGTAGTCGTTTCATCTATTTTTTTTCCCCTTCATATTATTATATTATTATAAATTTTAATTAAAATTTTATATATGAAAATATATATAATGTCTTTTTATTATTTTTAACTACTTTATATATAATAAATTTGTCCATATATTTTATTTATATTAATATTTAAATTTATAAAAAATAATATTTAAATTTAATAAAAATAATAATAGTTCATGTAATTTAAAATATTTTAAGAAAACATAAATTAAATATAAAAATTCACACATAACGTGAATCCGCGACAAATCATTATATTAAGCTCTTATCTCTTATTTTCATTTTAACATTAAAAAATAAATTTTAATAATATCGAAATCATAATAAAACTATAAGATTTCGAATTTAATATTTCATCATAATTAAATTAAAATATATATATATTCTCTTAATTTGATATTATAATATTAGTAAATTATTTGTAAAAGTAAATTATTTTCTTAAAGATCTCGAATATTTTAAGCTAATTTGTAAAATTAAATTATTTTAAAAATGAGAAATGAATAATAAATCGTAATTTTATTATATGCTATGAGTCATTTTCAGTACAAGATGTGGACTGTGAGGAGGTCAAAGCCAAAAACACATGCAATACATGGCATTTTTTGCCGTTTGACAAATATTTTTCTTTTATTTTTCAATGGAGAGATGGACGGCTAATAATGCAAACAGTTATATATATGCATTTAAAATTAATATATATATATATATATATATATATATATATATATATATATATATATATATATATATATATAATAAGCTCATCTATCATTATTGCTAGCAATTTTTATTAATTTAATGAGAATTATTAAAATAAGTAGGGTTATTTCTTATTGTGTTTTGATTCATTTAATTTTCTTATAAATTAAAAACAAAAAGTATTAAGATGTATTTAAAAGACAAAAAATTGAAATTTTAGTTGGTCAATTTCCATAGTTAAAACTATAATAGAATTTATTATAAGGTAAATCGTTAAAGAAAAATAAAAAAAATATATGAAAAAATGTTTGATTTTTCACAAATTTAATTAAAAATTAATATGTTTCACAGAGCTGGTTTCAATTTGAATTTTCTTTCATTAATTAATATATGTAACTGCTTAAGTTAAAATTTATCATGTGTTACATCTAATATTTCTAATATTTTGATTTAAATGTTAAAAATAAAATAATTATTCAATAATCTTAAATTTTAATAGATTATTCCTAATATATATATATATATATATTAAAAACCAAAATAGAGATGGTACGAAACTACCCTAAGTTTTCGGCCTATTTTGGTCTATTGCCCATGCAGGGCCCAGAGCCGGGGGTGGGGGTGGTTTCTGGAAATAACTGAAAGATTAGGGGAGTAGACAAAATTAAGTAAAACTCAGGGGTAACAAAGCAAATATTCAAAAGAATATGAAATGGCAGACAAAATAAAGTGTTAGGGTTTAAGGTTTTGGCTTTTATGCATTTGTCTGGAGACGTGAATTGTAGCAGAACAGAGTGAACAATGCCGAGAACTACAACCATTGAGTGCCCTGGCTGCCCTCCAATTCGAGCCCTAACTTTCGACGCACTTGGTCTCACTAAAGGTTATAAATGGGCTATTGCTTATACATAATAACCCCCTTTTTTTCTTGATTATAGTCAATTAATTTTGATTATTATGCTTTTATGACATTGAATTATTATTATCATTATTATTTTAGTGATTGAGTCTCGTGGTGATCGAGGAACCCCTCAGGTCGTAGAGAGATGGGGCAATCCAGATGCCTTGAAATGCGTGCTTGCTGTTTCTATGGATGATAGCAAAAGAGACCCAGTATGTGTTATTTTCTTATTTTTGTTTTTATTTTTGAGCTGAAACTCGAAATGTTTAACAGGGTATTCCCAAATTGATCATATTTATTTGATTAAGGAATGTTTGAAAAATGAAAATTCTGTTCGTGTCCTTTGCTATGGTATGCTTTCTTTGTTTTTTTTTTTTTTGGAGTTTAATATATTATGTATGCATGGAAAATAGCTTGCTTCGTTATGGTTCAGTTCAATTATTGTATTGACAGTGCTTGTAATTTTGTTTCGGTGCAGTTATTAGCTGTTGCAAGAAAAAGTGGTGAGGTGTGATTACTTTTCTTTGAATTTGCATTTTGCGGAATGAATTATAATTTTTTATTGTCGCTGGTAGTTCTAATCTCACTAAAACTTATCTTAGTTACTACTGTGCGTATTTTGTATTGCAGATTGAACTACTCAATCCACTTAATGGGGATGTTTATGCTTCAGTTTCTAGTGTTGGTGATGCCGGTGATCGACCTGAGGATGATGCTGTTGTTGGTTTGCATTTATTCAAAAGACAGAGATTGTCAGGGTATTGCTACTTTTTTTATTTTGGAAATCAGAAAATGTGAAATTTATGGCCATTACTATGAATGATGATTTCTGTCTATGTCAACAATCTATAGGTCGTGCACTTTGCTTACATGTACAACAAAAGGAAGTGCAAGCATGAGGTCCATTGAAGTTAACAGTTCGACTGTGGATAATGTCAGTGGTGGTGCCTCTAGGACATGGAAAGTTTGTGCTTCTGGTTATATTTTATGTTCTAAAGTGGATGCAAGTGAAAACTATGCTTTGTTTGGAGGGTGAGTATTGTATAACATTTCATTGTAAACTTCAGATTTCAACTTCTCATGCAGCCAGTTATGTGATGACTGGATTCTTTTTTCTCATTCAGGAAAGCCGTAGAAGTCAATCAATGGGATCTTGAGAAGTGTTCCAAGATTTGGGCTGCAAAACCTGTGAGGAGCCATGTTATACTTCCTCACCACTTACTGTTGAACAAGGATGTCAAATAATTGCTTATTTTTATGCATTTTCTCATCATAACTATCTTAATGTTTTCACCTTCTGCAGCCTCCTAAAAACAGCCTTGATATTTTTACTCCAACATGGTTTACATCTGTAACATTCCTGAATAATGATGATCACCGTAAATTTGTTGCCGGAACGAATAGTCATGAGGTAATATTTCATAGCAATAGTTCCTTTATGTTGTACAAGTAATTGAATTTTGAAAGGCCTGAGGTAAAAAATGGCAAGTGATGATGAAACATCATCACCATTGTTGTCACTTTTCATAATATGCTTTCTCTTGGCACAAACCAAAAATATCCTTGTTTTCTGATGTTTTGAATCATCTTCTTCCATGTATTAATGAGCATTCTTGCTACCATATGACTGATATTTTTGGTTGTTTTAACAGGTTCGCTTGTATGATACTTCTGCTCAGCGCAGACCTGTAATTTCATTTGATTTCCGTGAGACCCCCATTAAAGTGGTCACTGAAGATCAAGATGGCCATACAATTTATATAGGAAATGGGTCTGGTGACCTTGCTTCTGTTGACATACGCACAGGTACTTGAATGCTTGGTGATAAATACCTGTATCCATCTCTTTTAACTAAAAGAAATGTACATTCAAGATATTCTTTTTTCTTCATTGTAATAATGTCTGTATAGGATGTTCTGTTTGGGTAGTTAGGGTTTGGCCTTTTGGTGTCTCTTTCCCTTACAGATTTTTTTCAGCCCTTGTTAGTCTTTTTGCTCTTCTGGTACTCATGACTCATCTATTGTGTTTTTTGAATAGTTTTTATTTATCTATCGTATTAATCAAAGAAGTAAAGTCTCCATGTGACTAATTAATGGTTATGGATTGAGCTAAATTGTGTTCCTCTTATATCTGCCACCCTGTTGCTTGTATTGTTCTTATTAGCCTATCATTTAAATGTTAAGTCTTCTTAAAGATGTTTCTATTAACAGTCAATTTTCTTCCTCAGGAAAATTGTTGGGATGCTTTTTAGGGAAGTGTTCTGGAAGCATCAGATCCATTGCCAGGCATCCTGAACTCCCTGTGATAGGATCTTGTGGTGAGTACATGGCATAGTTTTCTCTTTTCTTTTGTGGTATCCATAAATATGACTCTGCAATCTTTGTTTACTCCTCTGGTGTGTGTGCGCGCGCATGCATGTGTCAGTTGGAGGGTACATGGGTATGTCCTGTGTATTCCTGTTTTTGCTATTTTTGCACTCATGTCAAGAGATGGAGTGTTAAGAAATCAGAATGTGCTGTTTGCATTACTGCACTTCTGGTCCAGTTAACAGCAACTCATAGCTCTTCAGGTACATTATTCTGGGCTAAATTTTTCCTTTTTTGTTACTTTTTGCTTTCTAGGTCTGGATAGTTATTTGCGCTTGTGGGATATAAAGACACGGCAACTTCTTTCAGCGGTATGTTACTAAAATTAATTTTTGTAAAGATTTTGCAAATAGCTATTTTACAGCTATTGGCCTGTTATGTTGTTTTTCCTGGTGTAAATTACCAGTTTAAAATTGAGGATTGGCTCTAACGATACTTTGAAAACTTGGGATAAACTAATTTTAAAAGATAAAAATAGGCATTATGTGAGATGGTACCATACCCTCTCTCCCTTTCGTCCTCTCACAAGATGTGAAGCTTGAAATGGAATAATCACATAAAGTGAACTGGCAGCATTGTTAAAATTGTTATTTCCAGTGTTTTAAAAACCGAACCGGTGATTGAACCGGTCAAGTCATTGGTTCCCAATTCTACTGGTTCGGTTCGCCGGTCCAATCGGCTCTTTTATTTTTTTTCCTCTATTTTTAATTTTTTTTTATGTCAAAACGACGTCACTTTGAAAGATCTGATTTTTTACCTAATCGGACCGGACCAATGGCCGGTTCCTAGTTGAACCAGTCTGACTGACCGGTCCGGTCCGGTTTTTAAAACACTGGTTATTCCTTTGGGCAGACTATGAAATCATTAGCAATCAGGGTTTGCTTGCTCATCTACATGTCAATTCAACAATTGTTCATTGATCATGGATACTTTGGCTAACACAATTTTTAGATGGTGTTTCCTGTATGGTGCTCAAAATACACTTGCTTTGAGGAATTTGATTTATAATTAGCTATCCATTGAAGTAAATCAGCATAGTGCTGTTAATAAGATTTTATGTTTAGATGATGGAACGCTATTGGAATATGTGTTGCATATCGTAACCAAGTATATTTTATTGTTCGGTGCAGGTTTTCCTGAAGCAGCATCTTACAAATGTTGTTTTTGATTCCAATTTTACTGATAGAGGTTAGTTTTTCCTTTCTGTTTGTATGGCTTCTGAAATGATATTACATCCATTTTCTACATTTGGTGAAATGGAGTGATAAAGTGGAACAAGTTGTAGTCTAGACTTGGTTTCTTTTGTAATGAGTAAATTACTAACTATTGCAAGCAACAGCGAGAGGGGAGTATAGCATATGGTGCTACAATCATTTTTCTCCCTTGCAGAGTATGTGTGCAGTGCTGTTATCAAGTTTTTAGGATTCACTTTCTAGTTGCTTTTGATTTCTGTATATAGTATTGGTCAACTGCTCTGTGAATGGAGAGGAATGCTGGGGATGCTAGTTAATTATCATTTCTGAGATTATATCATTTGTTGTCGTCCATTGTGGCAAGCTTTTGATGCCCATGAGAGTTGAGAACTATGAAAAGTTATTTCTTATCTAAGTTATTTCAGGTCTTTGATGTTTCCTAGATACATTTGGCTCTTGGAGTCTCCGTATCTTGTCTTACTTTAAATTTGATAGGAATGAGTATGGTTTTTTAAATTTTTTGGTCTGCCACATGGTGCTATAATTCGTCTTTCTATTTCAGTACCATTACCTTTTATCTTTTGTTAACTTTAACTGAAAATTCTACCATTGATTTTTCTAGTCTATCTTTGCCACTAATTGTGCATCCCTTTTCTGCAAGCAGAAGTTACAGTGGAAGCACAGAATGTGAGTGTGATCCAAAATGAAGATGAGATGGGAACACTGCCTGTAAAAAGAAAGAAAGCATCTAAAGAAAAAGACAGGCGCAAAAAGAAGCCATCTAAAGAAAATGATGGAAGCAAGAGGTTGAAATCTAAGGAAAAGAGCTGATGAATGAAAAACAAGATTTTTGTTTTTCCTGATCATCTTCTCATGCTATTAACATGGCAAAGTAACGGAATAATGCAATGCGATTAGATGCACATAACTAAGAGCACACAGCAGTGGTCATGAAGCATTTTTGACTCTTTTCCTTTATATATTTTCTTGAACTATGGCTTTATATGATAGATTTCGATCTCTACCGCCTTTCTTTTTATCTTTGGAAGAGTCTAACAATTGATTTTCATATTCAAGCTGTGTCATAGTTTAGTTTATGATCAAAGATAGTGGTTTACTTGCCAAAGCAAACATGAAAATCAGATAGAGTTATGAATTGCGTGTTTTCCTGTACCATTGTACTTGTTCACTTATTTCATAAAAAGATTAAGAATCGGTACACCAAATCGTAAACGCCAAACTTCACTTAATGATTTGCTGCATGGCTATTACTAGAGGTACAATGAAATGCAAATTCTTTCAGAAGTGTTTTTAACAGAAATTAACATAAGCTCCTCCACAATCAAAATAAGAATCCCAGCAGCACAGGGCAGCCAAAGGAGTATTGAATCACTCTGATGAGGCTTTCTCTTTTTTCTCTGATGCCAGGTACCTATTGAAAGTAATAATAAGATAAATAATCAGTAAATCAAGTATTAGTTTGTCACAACTTTATGGATTAATTGTCACTAATAGATCAGCTGCAACTGATAGGGATCAAAGCAAACTATAAGGGCTAATGACTTAAAAGAAGTGTGAACTTTATGCAAATTTTCAACAATGGCTCGAACTCAAAATGTGGTCAATGGTGGTCAAAACTTTCATTGTTAGTTACAATTGCAACCACAATTTCATAGGTCACAATGGTGAGGTGGCCACAATTGCAACTAAAAATGAAATTAGGACACAATTGGTTATTTTTGGAACCCATCAAAATTGCAAATTCACATGAAGAAAATGATTTTTAGCCAAAATGGATTGCAATATAAGATTTCTCTAAAGGTGTTGAGCAGAAGGAATCCACTGAGGTATTAATTTGGATGAGAGAAATGAAAGGACATTTGAAGCATAACCTTCTATATCTAAACAATCTTGCATATGCCTAACACAGTGGTGACTCGACAGGTCCAGCTAACCATAGGGATTCAAAGTTTCAAAAAGTAATGACAATACAGTATTTCTTATTGATTTCAAAAACTTATTTTATCTTATTTTTCTCATAATCAGAGACCTCTTTCATTTAAATAAGCAAAAGTGTTAAAATGGGGGAATAAATTGTTTCTCCAGCATTACAAAGTGAGGCAGTACTTCAGAAGGGTCATTATGATGCCATGTATAGACTAGGAAGCATGCAATTTTGCAGTTTATGAATCATGATGAAATGCCATAAGACTAGATTACCTAGATTTTGCCTAAGATCCTTTCTCTGGTTCAACAACAAGTGGGAAATGGCCATAATGAGATTCAATTTATTCCATGTGAGACCAGAATGATGGAGGACATATATCAGTTGAGAATCAGTATGGTATTGCAACTAAGAACAAATAGGATAATTTAACATGAATCAAATGCAAAGCAACTTACCCCTGAGCCTTTGCCCAACGAGAAAGTTGATAGAGTTGCACAGTCTCATTTGAAACATGGCATGCTAGAAGTAGATAGTTGCGAGGTTGTACCATCCAGGCAAACCTCATGAATAATGCTGAATAAATACACATGGCTGTAGCACAAACAGTGAAGGAAAGGTTTTAACCTTAACTATCTATTAACTAGTGAGAAAAATTCATGTTTCCTTCAAATCAGAAATTTTACCTCCTGTCATATTTCCAGAAATCATTTCTGGGGGTTTTTGCATGTCAGCCAAGCCCTGTTAAATGCACCAGATGCAATTATAATAAGGTCATAAAAGCACTGGATACAAATCTAGTATAACCTAGAGTAAGTACTTAGATGTAGAACATATTAAGAAGGGATATTCAGTAAAGTCTGAAGTCATGGTAGTGAGACATACAGCAGCAACGAATCCCCAGTTGGCAACAGGCCCCCAGAAATGAGTTGTTTTTGGACCAACTGGACTGTTCAAGAATGTTCTGAATGAAGCCATATTCAATACCTCTGCAATAGTTGCAAATCAAATTAGTGGACTGATAATCCAACATAAAAAGAGGAATGTGATGTAAAATGCACTTCATGCAAACAAGTGACAAACATATTCAGCTACAAACCATAAAGATAAAAATTCATCAGTTGACCCATCGAGAGAGGTTAACGTGGGAGTAAATTATTGGTACATGAAAGCAAAATCTCATTTGACTGTTCATTGTGACAGTGTTTTGGCACACGAATTAAGCATGTATTGTTTCAAATTTGCAAATTTTCCACTATGACTCCAATATTTAGCCCCATTCCAAGTTGCAAAACAGCAATGTGTAAACAAAAGATTAAACACAAGTCATCACAAAATAAATAAATAAATAAATAAAAATAAAAAATTTCACAAATAACAGGATTGAACAAATTTCCATGATCTATCAAATAATAAGGATGTTGAACAACAATTTGCAATGCCATGTCTATATTCACCCAAGTCTTTATTCAATATCTGAATGAATGCTATATTTGGAAAAGCAAAAGCAATTTTCAATGCATAGACTAAAGAAAAATTAAAAAAATTCCCAAATCGAAAGATAAAATTACAATAATTCAATGCATCAATAAATTTCTAACCATCTCCTAAATATTTAAATACGATTTTGAAAAAAAAAAAAATAACAAGGGATTTTCACTAATGAAATCTCAAAAATATATCCTTTATCAAACTAAAATGATAAAATTATGTAACTTTCTGCATATTCAGTTCCTTAAAATATAAACCTAAACTCAGATTCATGTGTATAAAAAACGATGATGTGTGTGCTCATTTCTACCTATATTATAAAGCAGATAAGAAGAGGTCAACGTGGTAGCATACCTGACCGGAGATAGCCGGCGAATTTGTAGACGGTGGAGGGTAGAATCAGAGAGAGAAAGTGGGAACCGAAGGATTTGGGGGTTAGGTAGAGAACTTAGAAGGAAGTGAAACGCTTTGGAATCTTTGATTCAGTGAGGTCGAGTCCAGAGAATAGAGCAGTTTTTGGTACATGTCATTATGTCCCAATTTGACCTTAAAAAAGTCAATATCAACAAAGTAAAATAATACATTAATACTAATAGTTATTATTCATTGTCATCAAGATTGATTCACCAATAATTTATTTATTTGAAACATTTTTTTTATAAAGTTTTAAAATGCATTAAATAATATATTATTTTTCCTTATATACCCTTTATTAAATATAATTCCCTATAAATTTCATAAGAAAAAATTAAATTAATATCTAATGACAAAATATGTATAAAGTGTAAAAAAAGTATTAAAAATAGAAATGAGACATACTTTTTGAGACATCATAAAAATGAAAATATCATAAACAAAATGAAACGGAATGAGTATTTTAGGAGAATAAATCTAATATTAATTATGTTTCATAATATGAGAAATCAGAAATTCAATTCCTAACATTCTTTTAAAATTTTGTTAGTATTAAAAAAGATATGACTATTGTGATATTTAAGGCATGTTTCAGTAATTTGAAAAAGTTGAAAACTCGTTTTCATAAATGAAAACCCGTTTTCAAATTTAAAAAAAAGTCAATTAGCTCATGTCAACTCCTAAATAAAAATATTTACTTCCGACTTCATTTTTCTTTATATATATATTAATATTAATAATAATAATAATAATAATAATAATTATTATTATTATATATATATTTATAAATTATTATTTTTTGTATATATATAAATTAATATTTGTTAATATACCCATATATTTTTTATATTTAAACATTTTTCCCACATTTCGTATCCTATATTTTTAGAAATTGTCGTTTTCACATTTCCATTTTTCCGTTTCTTCGTTTCCATTTTCGTGTAACATAAGCTCATTATATATGGAAGTATTCTTGAGTATGTAACCTTTGGCTGGAAGACTCTCCTGGTGATATTCATGGCTGGCTGCTTCATGATGTTTGTGGAGTTTTTTATTCAACAATTTGTGTAATTTGATTATTTTGTCTTCCTTTTTCATAATTTTTTTTTTGAGATTTAATAAGAAAATTAATCTCTTATTATATATTAATTTTTTCTTATTTAAATTCATTAAACTCTCTCGAATTATAATATAAGTTTTATCTTTTTATTTTATGCATTATTTTATCTCTCATACTAAGTCAAAGATTATTTATTATCATTTATAATATAAAAAATAGAGTTTAATTTTATAAATTTTTGACAATAGTAAAAAACAAAAAAAAATATTAATTATTTTTATTGAAACAATGTTTCCAAAATTTATTGTTGAATGTTTGACATACTTTTAACTATTATCTTGTTAAAGAAATCAAATAATATTATGAATTTTGATAAGATCTAGTCTTTCAAACAAATAAAGATAAAATTTATATTTGTGAGAGATATTAAAGAGAAAGAGTATCCCTGTTGTGTAATATAATATATTTCTGTTGGATATTTCTTTCTCTGATATAAAATAAATAAATAAATAAACAAAGACAAAAAATCTCGTTTAATATAAAAGTTTATTTATCTAATGTAGAGCACAAGAAATTAGGTGACTTATTGTAATGTCCAAACCATATTGTCTTTAAATAAAAAAGAAATTGTTTAATAAGATGTCATTTAAATATACCATGCTTCACTCTCAAAATTAAAGTACATTATATAAGGAAAAATTCCCTATACTATGAGGGTACATTTAGTGGAGGCTAATGAAATATATTTTAAATATAAACATTATATTAAAAATGTATTTGATTATATTTCATTACGTTCTACTAAACGTACCCTAAATATATTCTTATTGCATAAGACTAATATATAAGACATTTCAATCAACATTATAGTTTGGTATTTTACATGTTACAGTTATGTATACAAATATTTTTAATAATTTTGCCTCTCATTTCTTAGTAATATCTTATCTTTATCAATGTGGAAATGTGTATGTCCATACATCACAATCGAGCAAGTAATTAAATATATTCAATAGGTTTGGCTTGTGTCGCCTCGCAAGAAATCATGATACCACAATGCAGAAAGTTTGGGGATGCGCTTAAGATTGTCCTTAAAATCTATATAATAAAGCCCAAATCTTACTGTGTAGCCCCCTGACCATTCAAACGAATCAAATAAACTCCAGTAGAAAAATCCTTTCACATTCACCCCATTCCTGCATAATTAAATAATATAACATGAATTAGTTAATTATATTATATTATAGATAATAAATTTAACTAGTCTTTAATCTTCGTAAATAATTAATTACTTGATTGCTTTGTGAATCTTATATAAATGTTGTTGAATATACTCTATTCGATGTGGATCATCTAGAGCTTTAATTAGTCCACGACTGTCATCTCGTTCTTCGGGGATCCCTACAAATAATTGAGGCCATGACCCTTTTAGTTTGATAAACAAAATAATTATAATTTATAATCATTTTTTTTTTTCCTTTGAGGTTTCGGTATTCGAAGCTACTACATGGTCTCCGACTAATCCGAATTCGAGTTGGTGAAACCACAAGGGCGGTAAAACTCTTCATTCCTTGAGAGTTTTAAAGCAGCTATATATCCATAGTTCGAATTTGAGATTTCTAGTTAAAGTAGAATAATTCCTCATCAGTTAAATTACTTCCTCTTAAATATAATCAAAATCTTTTAACATTTCAATCTCTTACTATTTACCGCCAATTGATAATAGTAACGGTTAATCGCTAATTAAACCAAAAATCAGGCAACTACCATTTTCAGTGATGTAGATTTTAGGGTTTTGGTATTTTTGTTTGATAAACTCCAAAGTTTTCTGAAGTCCTTCTGGGTAGACATAAATATTCCCTTCAGCCTAAATAAGACAAAAATAAATAAATGTAAAATACTCAAATATAAATATGAAAATGTACAATAATTCAAAGAGTTCATTAAAATTTATAGTGTGTTAGACATTGTTTTTTCTTACCTTGGGGCCTATATAAACTCCATCTTTAGCCACTACTGCAATCACAGAAAAAGAAAGAAACCATTTAACTTGAAAGGAATAAGTTTTAATTAAGATCTGTTTGGTATTATTATTTGAACTACTATTAAAAAATTAATTATTGAAAATATTAATTAGAGGCTATTAAAAATTACTTTTAAGTAAATTTAATATTTTTTAAGCTTTAAAGCAACATAATAAAAATTTTAAATTGTTTTTTCTTGTTAATCAAATTCAAACTGGAGTTCGAATTCGTAATCTCTTAACTTAAAAAATGATTCCAATATTATTTAGTTCAAAATTCATTATATTATTAATTTTTTAATGTAATGATATCATCCAAAAGCATATATATATATATATATATATATATATATATATGCTTTTTCTGAAAAATTAAATTCTACTGTCAATTATATTGCCAAACAAAGTTTATAAAGTATACCTGTTGTATTTATAAACCGGTCTGCAGTGTAGCTGCTAGGTGTAGCATTTGGATCTATTGGGATGCTTTTGGCAAAATTTGATGTGTAATAGTTTATGCCAATAAAATCAAAAGAGTCTTTGAGTAACTTCTTCTCTTGCTCAGTGAAAGTAGGGAGTCTGTCTTTTACCAATTCTCTCATAATACTTGGATAATCACCATATACTAATGGTTCCATATACCTATAATTAAGAAGTACAATAATTTTCCTGAAAATAAAATTGAGAAAATCAATTAATATAACATAATTATGTATTAAGTGAAAATTTACTGACCATCCCAACTCAAAGTCCATGGCTCTTTCTTGTGCAGCTTTATCATCCAATGATTCTGAATAAGGTTCATAATATTGCCCTACATGGGAAATTCCAATTTCTCCCCCTTGTTTTGCCTGCAAATTGACAATGCACCAGCTAGATTAATTACAATTTAATTTTGTACTTTCTTAATTTCCCATATACGTATATATAAAGTGTTGCATGTTTATTGGTATAATATTATAATACCAGTTATAATGAATAGTAATAAGATTTTAAATGAAAAATCTAAGATTAAATAAATTTATTGAACTATAATATTTCTTATTAAAAAAATAATAAGAAAATTATCCTATTGAATAATCTGTCACTAAAAAATTAATACATGACAAGTTTGTTACATGATATCAATATTGTTGGGCTAAATCTTGCTTGCATACACTGAGTGCATATATTAATCCAATAAAATAACAACATATAAAGCGAAAAAGAGTATTGGTGTCTTTTCACGAGATAAAAACTAAACAAAGTGTTGAATATCAACATATATATATATATATACACACCCAAAACTATAAATTAAGTTTAGGTTAATTCACAGGAGAATGCTGACCTGGTACTTGTCCTTGTAAAGCCTGGCAGCAACAGCATGGGAGAGTAGAAGATTATGGGTTACAATGTAAGGCTCAATAGATGAATTACCGGCTGGGCATAAAATTCTATTTGAACACCTGCTTGGAGGAGCAATCCCTAAGTCATACCCAAGCTGTGCAACCATTAGTGGCTCATTGATTGTAATCCAATTTTTTACCCTATCTCCAAATGTTTTAAAACAAATTTCACTGTAGTCCTTAAAATCATTCCTGAAATAAAAATAAAAATAAAAAGTTACAATGAGTCGATAAACTTAATTAATTATTGTTATCTCTTTTACATGGAAAAATTCTTAAAGAGGAAGAATCTGTTGGGATTTGCCCATATGCGAAGACACACACATAAATGATTTTGATGATTGCAAATGCAATATTGCACTTACACAATTGAACTGTCTAAGAAGCCACCATACTTGTCTTCCAAGAACTGAGGAGAATCAAAGTGAAATAGAGTAACCAAAGGTTTGATACCTAAAAATTAGTAATAATTAATAAATAAAACATGTAATTAAGAAAAACATGAAATGCTACAAAATGTAATTAATCAATGGACTATATGAATATATAGACTAGGCTTTTACCATATTGTACTAACATATCAATCATATTGTTGTAGTGATCAATTCCCTCTTGGTTCAACCCACCGCTTAGGGTTCCATCTACATAATTAATACAAATTTTCAAACAATTTTTTTGAATTTGATAAGAATTAAAGCATTATAATGAAAATTAGATAGTTATACTGAACATGATTTAAAACATACCAGGTAGAATTCTAGTCCAGGAGATGGAAAATCTGTAAGCATCTACTCCAAGGTTCTTCAGATGCTCAATATCTTCCTAAAAAGAGGTAAATTAAGGCTTTAAAATTATTAAATTAATTGAGTGAAATAATTAATAAATCTTAAAATGTCTTGGCTACACTAAGAATATACACTCAACCAATATGAAAATAGCATGTCAAGGGAAAAAAAAATTATATAATGTCTTTTCACTGAAAAATAAATAGGTATTATAGTAACGGCTAAATCTTGAATACATTGGGTGCATATTAGTACCAATTCAATGAGATAAAAATACATTGAATAAAAAAAAAGTATCGATATCTTTTCACTTAATAAAAAAAAATAGACAAAAGAGTCATATTATCTAAAATATTTTATCACTTATTGATTTGATGTATAAAATAAACCTATGCACTTGGTGTAGGCAAAAATTTTTCCGTATAGCAACAGTTGTTTAAAATAACAATAAGAGATTAGTTGGGTTCATAAAGAGATGATATATTGTAATAGTAACCCATAATTTTATGATAAAGTATATTACTGACCTTGTAACGCTTATAAGAATCTATTGCTACATCCATGTTACTTCCATCAATCACTTTATCTAAAACAAAATCATCATTAATTAATTAACTACAAATATTAAGAATCACAATTTCTAGACTTTAGCTACAAGGCTATTATATTAAAACTGTTGATGGAAATTAATTATTAAATAAAGAAAATATTGAGAACCTTGATTTTTCTCCATATATGCATCCCAAATGCTTGGCCCTCTCCCTCCACTCTTCGTTGATCCTTCAATCTATGCACAAATAAAAATACGTATATACTGGCCAATTAATGAATTTATTTTTATATATACAGATTAATGGTCAATTAATATTGAATAAGCAAGCTGCGCATGCATTTTTACACATAATAACACATACCTGAGGAGCAGCAGTGGAAGCTCCAAATAAGAAATCACTAGGAAAATCTGATCTCCTAATAACATTTGGCTCATCTTCAAAGCTTAATGCAATTTGTGATTCCACCTTCAATGGTAATCCTAATGCTCTTGATGCAGTTGCTACAAACAACAATTTATAATATTTATTCTTAATATATAATATTTTTTCTCAATACCAGAGAGAACTCATGAAATAGTCAAACAACAATATCAAAGAGACTTGATTAAAGAAGAGAAGAATGAAGAAGATAAACATACCATGACCAATAATAGAGAAGGTGAAGGCTAACACAGCAATAGCAAAAATACAAAGGAGATCATCTGAAACCCTATTGGTTGATGAAAGAGCCATGACCTCGTACAGTAGTATAAAGTAGTGTTTGTTGTTGTTGTTTTTTTTTTTTTTTTCACCAAGTAATATAAGGTCATAACTATGGTTTCTCTTACATATAAAACCAAGCAAGCTGCGAACAAGAAGCCAAATCCACCGTTTTTTAAGCATTTCCCTTGAAATGGTCAATAACTACGTCTATTAGATTATATTTTTTTTTTCTCTGTGTTTGCACTATAAATTTTCAGCCTATTGTTATTAAAGCTCATATATTTTTATTGGCCCATTTACAAAATTCAACCCGATAATTTATTAAGTAAATTAACTTATTTATTAAATAAATTAATTTATGAAAGTGGGTAGTTAATAGTTAATGAAAGTGGAAGTTAGAGAAAGTGGGAACTGGAAGTTACTGGACAGTTGAAAAGAAGAAAATGGCTAATTGAGAGAATTAAGGAAAAAGTGAAAGACTAATTAGTGAGCTAGTGGGAAGTTACAGTGGAAGACTAATTAGTGGGCTAGTGGGAAGTTACAGTGGATGACTAATTAGTGGGCTAGTGAGAAGTTACAGTTGAAGCTATAAAAAGGAAGAGAAGCTGACAAATAGAGAACCAACAATCAATCATCCAAAAAACTACTCAAACTACAGCAAATTCAATTCAAGCATTTCAATTTCAATCAAGCATTTCTTTCATTCAAGCAATTTTCTTTTCTATTCAAGCATTTTAATTTTTATAGCCTTGTTACCTTTGCAATTTCAATTCATATCTACTGTGAATATTTTCATTTCATGCACTGTCAATATTTTATTTTAATGCAAACAATCCCATTTCATTTCTTTTAATACAAATACATTTCCATTTCAATACTATTACATTTAATTCACTGGCATTTCTGAAATCCAAGCAAATTGTGGTAAAGGCGCTTGGGAATCCACATTCAATTTGATTTTAGAAGTCATTAAAGGCGCAATTTCTCAACGGTTCGTGTACTTTACACACGTGGCACGCTCGCATTCAAAAAAATTCACCAACACTAACTAATTTTTTGGTGGCCAACACGATAGTGATGATATCATAACTCGTAATATCTTATAAAACCCATCCTCAAGTTATGTAAATGAATGCAACCTAAAAAACTGACACAGTTTTCCCTTATTTTGGACTAACTAGTATGTTATAAAACCTATTGTAAAATGTAATTGAACCTGCTAAGCACAAATAAACATCATAAACTTCACTTAAACTTCTAAAATTAATAATGAAACTCTTTTAGCATCAACCGCTATGTTTGCACCGTAAATGTAAAATGGGCTAGATACATTAAAAAGGTCCATCAAACTCAAGAATAAAATGAAACCCATTTATGCCAATAGATGAAAGTTGACAGTTGCAATAAGAGACTTTCGGTATTCCAGAGTACAATGGAGAATTTTAGATCACTAGCAGTTACCAGGAGTTGCCAGCAGTTGAGTCATCTCTGAGAAGTGGAGAAGCAGTTGCTAGCGTACAGCAGTAGTGGAACAGTTATCTCCTTAGAGAAGTATTTAAACAAAATTGTAACTTATGTACAAGCCCAACCAATCTAACACCCAATAGGCTCAGTGTCTTTTATTAGCCCCAACGGGCAAAACCTTTCTTCAACCTTCAGCTTTCAACTCTCTAAGCTTTTTGTAACTATTGTTTTCAATCAATAAAAGTTCTTTTTTTCTATAGTTTTACTATGTTATTTAATTTATTGTTTCCTACTTGCTACTGAGGGTTCAAGTGTATTGTGGTAAGGAAGCTTGAGTACTCACAATCATCTGGTCCTAAAAGTCTAAACGATGTGATTTACAAGTTCGTGTACCTTCACCCGCACATGGCACGCCAGCAATTACAACACTGCCCTTGAGCCAAAATTAGACATCAACAATAATTTTAGCATGCCCAGTGGGACACACTCTCATTGTACTAAAAACAAGAATTGTTACTAGTTCCCACAAACCGCAGGATGACACTGCAACAACAGTACAAGAAGGTTTGTGTAATACCTTAGCCTAATAATCATGTTGATTGCATGATGATATGTTATGTGTATAGGTGAATAAGTATATGGGATTGATATGTATATGATAAGTTGATAAGTGATTAAAAAGATGATTGGCATTTGCCATGAAATCTAGATAGTGGATTCTATATGGATCGAAGTAGTAATTAATTGTGCTGGAATTGTAATTGTAAGAAGTATGGTAATTTATGTTTTGCTTGGTTCATTGAACCTAGGCTTATTGTGTCATGATTCATTGTAAATGGATTAGAAGTGAAGGACTTAAAAATGAATTTGGCATTGCTTTAGGATTTGAAGACAACAAAATTAAAACCATTTTCTTCATCTTCTTCTTCTTTCTTCAAAGCAAGAACACATTTTTCTCTCAAAGTTTCTTTCAAAATTTCTTCTCATCTTCTTCATCTCTTCATTGATTTTGTAAGATCAACCATCAAAAGGAAAGATATTGAGGTAATGATGCTAATTCTTCACTTTCTTTTCAATTTGTATAGTGATGATTGTGTTAATTTAAATTTCTTTCCTTGCTTTGATGATGATGAAATGGGTTTAAAGAAAATGATTTTTGTTATAATCAAGTGCATCTTGATGATGATAGAGATTATTATTTGAGTTTATTGAAGTGTATGAAGATGAATTTTCAAAATGGGTTTGATTTCTAACTTTGAGCAAATAAGTTTCAAATTCTAATTTGATTGAAGATGATCTTGATCAAGGTTTGATTTCAAAGATTGATTTAGTTGATCAAAGTTTTAAAAATTAAAATGAGTTTTCCTTTGTATATAATTCATTGTGAGATGATGATTTGATTTTTGGTATGTATTTGAGTATGTTTCTTCCTTGAATTTTGTTGGCTTTCTTGGAAAAACCTATCCAGAAAAGGGATACGGGCAGTAGCACGCCCGTGTAGCTGGGCGTACTGAAGCTACTGCCTGAATTCCTTAGGATACGGGCAGAAGATACGGGCGTGTAGTTGGGTGTACTGTAGCTACTGCCTGACTACCTTAGGATACGAGCAGAAGATACGGGCGTGTAGTTGGGCGTACTGTAGCTACTACCTGACTACCTTAGGATACGGGCAGAAGATACGAGCGTGTAGCTGGGCGTACTGTAGCTACTGCCTGACTTCCTTAAGATACGGGCGTATCCTCTGGGCGTATTCGTTATACTTCTCAAAAATGCTTTTAATTCTATCTTAATCATGTATATGGCTATGCATATGATCAAAGTAGATTGTAATTAAGATAGAATGGATATTAATCCAAGATCTTTTGACCTAATAAGTGATAATATGATTATGATTATTGAATTATTGATTGTGTGCAATGTTTGATTGTGTTCTAAGCATAGAACTAGAGTATGAGTTAGAATCTTTCAAGGTTCTATAGATGAGTTAGGAAATGATGATCTAATTGTGATTAATTGATAATGGTTCTTGTAGAACCCAAAGACAAGGAACAAGAGGATTCGGGTGATCATCGTTTATGTTTGTGTTGATTAGGAGCAAAGGAGTCCTAAGGTGAGTACATACTAGTCAACATGCTATGGGCGTCACTTCATTCAATAACCATACATTCTTTGAATCCTTTGGATTACTTGATTGAATTCTTGTTTCATTGATGTCTATTCATGAAACCAATGCATTGAAACACTTAATTGAGACCTTCGGTCTATTGGTCATTGATACATATATAAAT